>WIPJ01034147.1:11120-27950 GCA_018155075.1 Cassiopea andromeda | reverse complement strand
TCCTGCAATGATAGAAAAAAGGTGAACATTAGTGTCTTTCTAGATCTCAGAAAGGCCTTCGACACAGTGGACCATGATCTACTTATGTCGAAACTACCTGCCTATGGAATTACAGGGAGGCCTCATCAGTGGTTCTCATTCTACCTGAAGCGGAGAGAACAATATTGCCATATTACTGGTGTAAAATCGAGTCGTAGGGTTATAAAATGAGGGGGATCTGGGGGTTAATGTCTTGGGCCCCTTTTATTCATTGCTTATGTAAATGATTTTCCGCATTTTCTTAGCAGTTCGTCCCCAAACATGTACGCGGACGGTACTGCTGTGACAGCAGAGGATATTGAAACAATCTGTGATGATTTAAAGGATGAATTAACCAACATCTCAAAGTGGATGCGGAGTAATAAGCTTAGTCTTCACGCTTTCAAATCTGACTTCCTCATAGTTGGTCACAAAATGCACCATAACAGTATCCAAAAACCTGTGCAATTGACCATAGACAAGAATTCGGTATGAAGGGCCCAGAAAGTAGAACATCTTGGGTTAGAAACTGATGAAAACTTAACTTGGAATGAGCAATATAAATGCTTCAAGAATAAAATTAAATGTGGGTTGTCCTCAATTCGCGTACTAGAAAATATTTTACTTCAAACCAAGCTAGAGCAGGTCTACAGAGCTCTTGTTGAATCTCTTCTAAGATATGGGAACGAACTATAAGGTAGCTTATTTGATGCAAAACTAGGTCGTTTACAGCATCTTCAATACAGGGTTTGTACAATTACTGAAAGCACACATTCAAAGGACGGGTAGGTGTGTACTTGGCTATCAGTCATTAACTTTCTTAGATGTCTGTATATGAGACAGGAAATTGTCATGACATTAGTGTCCTGAAGCAAAACCTAAAATGTTTCAAAAGAAGTTTTCACTATTCTGTGGCTAAATTGTGGAACGAGATACCTCTCCAAATAAGGAATAGCTCCACAATTTCCCGTTTAAGAGAAAACTGAAGGCATACTTGCTATACTAACAACTCCCCAAAACCACGATCTCTAGGAAGAGCAGCAGTTATTCACTTTTAAATCGTATATAGTACTATTCCTTGTTTAAATTATAGTGTAACAAGCTTAAGTATTTTAATTTATGTCATTATGTATTACCAAAGGTAGAGACTAGTGGGTAATTATCGAAAAAATGAAATGAAAAAATGCATTTGCTCCAATTTCCAAGCACATTTCATTTTTCTTTGCAAAATGCTTCCAAGTTCGTCAACATTTCACTGAAGAGGTAACCTTGCCTAAAATTTTTAATAAATGAAAACTACCTAGAAAGAAGTGAAATTCAATGCACTTTGCTGATAATCCAATTCTAATCATTACCTGCGTATAATCAACCCTCAGATGCATACAACAGTGCAATGAAATGAGGCTATAGAATGCTAAGCACACTTTTATAGTAAACAGTTACTTTTACCAGCAGTTGTATTGAATATACTGATCTCAATATTCGACAAAGTCAATGTGTGTCAAGGTGAAATCACGAAACAAACTTCCTTTACCAGCTGACAGCCATGATCATTGTGTTGCTTTTGAAAACAAATTTAGTTTGCACACATTTGTGTATGTTGCTCTATGAAACGAGAAACCAATGAACTCTGATAAAGCGGAAATGATGCAAAAAGATAACATGCACGCATAAACACCTGCAAACACACATGACATGCTCATGCAAACCGCACACTCACATGAGCTGTGATTTTACTGTATGGTAATCATTGCGAAAATTACTCCGCTCTGGAGTTGGTATGGGAGGCTCCGATAGCCATCCAGTATATTGCTGCTGGGGTCTAAGAGGCAAGAAAACAGTTTTTGCCGCAAGGGATGGTTGCTAACCAGGGGTGTAGGACACTACTCCAGGGGATAGAAGCAGCAGTACTTTCCTGCGGACTAGAACGCAGTATATATGGTCGGTGTATAGCAATGCTGAGAGCTTCGAAGAAAAACGGCTTGGTGTTGCATTAAATAAAATCCTATCTCTCAAATTTCATATAGCGTCCTTGTACAAAAGAGCTAGCTACAAGTTGCATGCTTTGTCCTGTATTGCAAAATGAAAGAATACTGAAGGCTAAAAAGATTTTAAAGGTTGTTATCATATCACAGTTTCATTATTGACCTCTTGTGTGGATGTTTTTGCAAGTGAAGCCTCAATAATGAGATATAAAATTTCCATGAAGAAGGTATTGTAAAATATAATTGCTCTCTTTGAGACACAGGTTATTATTCTTGAGATGTTATAAACATAGCACAGTCTTAGTACAGCATTTATGAAGGAAAAATTACGGTTAACTGTCCTCAATATACTCCTTAAAATATTGGATTAATACAGCTTTCTAAAGTCCAAAGTGCTACCTTTGGAATTGAAAGTATTTCAATTCTTGGGGTAAAGCAAAATTTACGTGAGATTGGCATGTAGCATACGTCAATGTAGAACTCATACAAACGATTGCAAAGAGAAGGATAGAGTGTCAGCTTTTGCAGATGAAACTTTGATAAGGTTGGTTACTTCTACAAATTGCATGTGAGGATATATCAACATAAAAAGCTTCCTCAGTGTAGAATAATTGTGAAAGCTAATTCCTTTATTTCCAACGACATAGAAAGTTGCTTCGCTGCAATTAATGCTCTTTCTTAATTTGTTGCTCTACATGATTGTATATTAGGCTTTAATTGGCTAACGTGTATCATTAAATATCAGAGGTTACACAAACAAAATATGAAAGAGGTCCTTGACGTATCACTAAGTTCATGGGTAGAGGCATGCCTTATTAGTAGAATGTACATTGGCGAGTGGTGTATGGCTGTATGAATCAACAATTTTGCCAAATATTTGCTATTCAATGTGTTGTGCAGGTGCAAGACGTATCCCTGCAAACTAGGAAAATTGATAAAAGAGAAACGAAATAGCAGCACCTGCATACAAATTCATATGAAGGACATTAGTAAAGATGAATAATTGATCCGTTGGCAGATTCCGGTACGGAAACTTCAAGAACTGGCCAATAGACCTCAATACAAAGGAACTGGATTTGGAGATGGCTTGTTTTAAGTTCGTAATATACCTCGATAGCTGGGTGGCTCAGGCCTTTTTCATTGCGACCAACTCAATTCTATTCATATCTTCTGTAATTGGAAACAGTCTTGTCATCTACCTTGTTTGGAGAAAAGCTACTTTGAGATCGCCAACCTATCTTCTGCTGTCATTTCTGGCAATGTCGGATCTACTAATGTCTCTCTTCGGCCAATCATCATATTGCATTTCACTTACTATTCTCAAAGATCTACCCTGCAACTTGGTTGGAGCTATAGCGTTTATGAATGTAACAAATTGTGCATCAAGTCAATTTCTTCTATCTTTGATAGCCCGAGATCGGTATTTGCGTGTATCTAAGCGACAAAGCTATCTTGATCACACGAGCAACAGATTCGCAATTACTGCATCTATCGCAAGTTATCTAGTTGGGATGATGGTAGCATCATTATTTACTTTTCATAATCGCATCATACAAATTTCAAGCACGTTCGCATTTGCTGCAATCGGTAATTCCAGCTTCATTTTCATTTGTCTTAAAAGCAGACAGATTACAAGGATTGTTAAAGATCACGTCCAACAAATGCAAGCGAATCGTCAAAACACTTCTGCCTCAGAGCACATTGCATTGACGCGATCTTTCAACATGGAGAAATCAGTAAATAAGTCAATTTTCTCCGTCATAATCTTGTTCTTTGTATCATGGACTCCCGTTGTCGTTCTCATGGCCATTTTTACTGGGCATCACATCATCAACGAGCCGATTCCGGATGGATATCGCATTGCATTTGTATGGGGATCCACTATCTCATATCTAAACGGTGCATTGAACCACGTCATCTATTCATATCGTTCTGATGCCATAGGCCGAGAAATCCGTAGAGTAGTAGCAAAGCTCCTGAGACGTAACAGAGTTTCCCCATTTACCTCTGAACAAGAAACCCATGGACAAATTGCTTCACAAACAGAGAATACCGAAATTCGTTCAAGGAGTAAAGGCAGGGCATAAAAAGATGCGGAACGAAGGGAAAAGTAACTTGTTTCTGCATTTGATAAGCATAGGCCTAGGCGGAATCAATGAAACATTTCTTAACTGTTTCAGCTTCTTTTTCTTTTTCGCAGCATATAATGAAAACTCCCATCTAGTGTATAGTCATTTTCACTTTTAGCTAAATAGGTATTTGTTATAAGTAGTGCGCTAGTATTCTGTTATAGACACCAAGGTAGACATAACTTGCTCTTCCGCTCTACTTGCCAAAGTAAATTCTTTCAAAGAGTTTTCGTATATGATATACTCGCCGTGGCTTCTTAACTATATTCTTTTTTTGCTACATTCTCGACTCAAATAGTGGCACTAAAACTAACTCTCGAAGATTTCAATTGCAGAAATATCCTTCAGTTTAAATATTGATCTTCTAGAAACATTCAACAATTGAGATCATAAGATCTTGCTGAGATTGATAGGAGGTGCTGCAATAGCTAAGAGGAGTGTTAAAAATTCAAATAAAACAAAGGATTTAAATGCGGATTTGCAACGCACTTGAGTCTAGCACTAGAAGCATCTGATCTCACCACTCAAGCTTGGATATGCACGTTGTTTCTTATGAAAAAGTGGTTTATAAGAAAGCAGTGCTTAATTGCTCAAACAGTTAAGAGAGTTCAGTGCTGAATTTTTGAGACATTAGAAAATTTTTTGTGCTCATGTGTTTAAAATTCGATTTATCTATGTACAAATTGTTATTTATGTGATATTGGCTACCCTCTAACGGTCAAACTTCGATTATTTACTAAGAGATATCATCGTTTCAAGTATACGTGGAGCTTTTTCACTTTCAATTAATGTCCATGTGCAAAAAGTTGGAACTCAAGAATTTTTACTACGAAAGTCCTAGGAAAGTGTGATACTGAAATTGTGAAAAAGTTAAGAAAGTTTCGGTCCTGAGTGAGAAAATAAATTTCTTATAAAAAAACGTGTATCAACCTCAGTCCTCAGTTCTCTTCAGGATCAACTTTCTAGTTCATCCAAGCTTGAGGTGAGATACCTCTAGCAAAATTCAAGTGCTATGCTTAATACATAGAACTAGAATGCGTGCTAAGTCACGTGACGCGTAATGATCAAGGGAAATCAAAATGGTACCAACACGTTGGCAAGAAAACTGCAAGAAGTCACAGTGGAGAGTACTTCGTATCAGTCTTCCTTGCTTTCTCGAAATGTTTTCACAAATTTCATGCAGTTATTTCGGAGATCGTGTGACAGTTTCAAACTTGAAGTCTTTTATGATGGATTTAGCTGTGATAATCGCTGAATTTCAAAGAGAAAGTTGCGCTCTCTACAGAAAAACAACTCTTTTCGCCAGTAAGTAGGCCTGTCATGGAGCAGAACATAACCAACCTATGTATAATAAGAAATAAAACTTTCATTTCTAAAGCGCTATTTTAAAATATGCACAAATTTATATGATTTTAAACCTTAAGCTGTTTGTCAAAAGGAGTCGCCCTGGCCCACGTTTGGTAGAAAGATTTCACCTGGAAGATCCCTTGAACGTAACTACATGTTACCAATAGATTTTCTTATATTCTCCAAAGTGAAATAAATATTGCTAGTTGCATATGATTGGCTTCTTAATATACACTGTTTAGCTTAGACATTCAACAAAATCTTCGCCAAGCTAACAAATCTCCTGAAAGGACCTTATCCTTGCAAATGTAAGCACAGCCAACAATTTATGCTTTTTAAACAAAGATTTTCACTAATAACAAGAATTTCAAGATAAAAGAATACTCTTAACACTTAAAAGCAGTGGTCTGGAACAACTTTCATTCTATGCTGTATTAAAAAGAAGGAGAAAAGTAACATTGGGTTGTAGAAGATGGTCCATAGTGGGGGGGGGGCTGAGCCCCCTCCATGAAACACCCGCTTAGAAGGCAGTAATGAAATTACAATGAAACATTTGAGTAGATGTTTGTAGAACAGGCTTACAAAATTCCAAAATAAATGAACACTCTTCTGCTTAAAACATAGTAATGAAATTAAAATGAACTTTTGAGTCAATGTTTCTATAACAGGTTTCCAATCTACAAATAGAATTTGTAAGCCAAATGACTTATTGCAATGCATCTCAAAAAATTGCATCCAACTGCATCACAATGAGATTATGAGAGCTGCTTCATTTCTAATGAATAAATAACTATCCTTATTCCTGAACCTATTGGTAAAAGCCACTGAAGAAAATTCTGTCCAGTCTGTATTTAGTTTGCCACAACTTCTCAAACAATTCCAAAGAAACAATTCCAATCACAAAGTCTAATTCAATCCATCCAAAAAATTCTGCTTTACATCCAAAACATGTACAAATAAATCACAAATATGCCTCCAATATTTCACCTAGAATAATTAATTAAAGTCAGTTATAAGAGAAAGAAGCTTCAAAAAGGAGAAAGCCATTAAGAAGCTCATTTTGATGCTTAAAAACTGAAACGTTCATCTAAATGAAATGAAAAATCAATCATAAAAACTTTGATCACATGGATAATGAACTATTTCAGAATGAGACAGAAAATTGCAACATATTATCATGCTTCAAGTGAGTTCAGGAAAGCAAAGCATTTCCCATTTCATTCCACTTCTACAGCCCAAGAGTTCAGAAATTGCTAAAAAGTCTTTAAATTTGCTGCATTTACTAATGATAAAATTATAGTCAGTAAATATTGTATGTGAATCAGGATCCTTGAAGAGGTTAGCTTAGTTTCTTGATGAAATGTCAACTCAAAAACAACTCAGATGGGACAAAGGCAGTCCAAAGTTGTTGGAAATGCTGGCTGTGGCACTTTTAAGGGTAAAGTGCATGACAAGGCTGTCACTAGCATTTGTCCTGTTATGGTATTTAGCTTCTAAAGAACATATCTCCATTGCATACATCTTAACTACTAATTCAAATCAAGACATTTTAAAATAGTTGATGTATAAAACTATTAACCTGCTTACTGAGACATGACCAGATGTCTACAGTTATTTTCATGAGACCTCAAAAGAGTATTAGCATGATTGAAACACTTGGGCATAACATCAAGAAACTAGAAACACCCCTCTAGTTTCCCTGAAAGTAAAATGAAATCTGATTCCACTGACAATAATATTATTACAAAATATTCAGGTAGCAGGGTCTAAAAGCAACAAGGCAGTAAGTGAGTTCATCCTTTTGATGGAAGATTTATTTGACATATTAGAGTCAAGGAGCAATTTTGGGAAATACACAAAGAGGCCTTTTGACTTGGAAAATTCAATGATATTGAAGAGTACTTGATGGGTGCAATTAAAACCCCTACATTCTTGAAAGACACTGCAGGTATCTCTACCATCAAAGGTCCAAAGTAAGTTTATTTTGAGTCTACAAGGTCACCAAGCACTAGAATTGATAGCCTAGGTTATGGAACAAAGAACGCTAGAGTTTCTGACAATTAACCCTTCGTCTACGTTCCAAAACTTCTTTTCACGATGCAAATACCAAAGCAGAAGGAATAAGCAAAATACCATGAAGTTTAAAGATTGGCAGAGGTTTTGCCTGAAAAGCAAGTTAAAACTAATGCCAAGTCAGATGATACTATAAACTTCGACCTACATTGCTACGCTCTGAAGTCGATACCGGTAAATAAATCAACTAAAAATGGTTGAAAATAAATTGATTTCAAATACTTATGGCAGTACTTTCTTAAATATGACTTGTTCTCGATCTTCTGTTGCTTTACTGCAATCCAGCAGCAAAAACAGAGGAGCGGTGTAAACTCTTTGCACTGTGAGTCCTTTGTTTACGCACATCTTTTGCCAACGTGTTGGTACCATCTTTGCTCTGCATGTGTATTATGCACAAATCAAAAGTGGAACAATAGACCGCTCATTCTAGTCCTCCTATTTCTATGGCTTAATACCATTGCTACTTATCACGCCTTCATCGCGTCTGTTGCTACACGTCTTTACACTAGAGTAGCATGATAGTCCTTCTTTGAAGTAACAGAGCTGTAACCACTAAAAAAGTATGTACCATATGGACTTTAGCCAGATGAGCACTTTCAATTCATATTGGCTGTTGCTACCTCTGGCCCTTACAATGTACAACCGTTAGAGAAGGTCTTAGTAAAGAGAAACTCCTGCGCAATTCCAAAGAAATAATCCTGCATGAACAATACATCGCTTTCATGTTGATTACTAGAAAATAGCACAATGACACTAGGAGAGGCAATGGATAGCAATCTCATTTCAATAAGTGAAAAATTGCACAGTTGAAAGAAAATCCTACCCAACTAGAGAGCTCTTTCTAATTGAAAGAGAATTTTTGTTTAACAGGCCAGATAACAATCAAAACCTCAGATTTAGGGCATGAAGTACCTCCAAGAAATGAAAAGCATTGTTAATGCCAATTTAAATCTTAGTAGAGAGATTTAAAAGGAGAAGAATTTTCTGCAACTGCACAGATGATACATTTCCAAAGTTGGGTTGGTGTAAAAAGCTCCAATGCACATTCTTCACAATAAAAGAATTTTCTTGATGTACTATTATTTGCATCTACTAGTTGTATATATAAATGTAAATAAATATATGTATATATATATAATTTCATTGCAGCATATGCGTTTTAGAAGATAAATGTAGGAGCAGAATAAATCGACTTTTTAATTACGTTTTGCAATTATATAGATAGAAAGTATTAGATAGACAAGAAGTTAAGATGGGAAATCTAACCATTCTGAATCCCTAAGGGCCCCACATGTCTCTGCCACTCCACTGGGTAGGACCTACTCGTAAAGTTTACATTGGCAAGTGGTGTGAGACTGAATTGATAATTGTAGCTAACATTTTTTATTTGTACTGCTGCGCAGGTACAATGTTTACAAACATAATGCTGCTCCAAACAGTGTTATATTTAATGAGATAGTAGCGACACAGAAGAGCACCTGTACACCAAGTACAACGAGATGCAACTAGAAAGATACATAGTCTACCTATCAGTAGGTTGCTGTAAGAAAACTTTACGCATTTGATGATAAATACCGTAGCAAAAGAACTGCATGTAGAGATGCCTTGCTCTCTTTTTGCAACTTACCTCACTGCCTGAATAATGAGATGACAGACGAAAGGAGTAATATCAGAAGAACAATTTCGTTTTGCAGAAGAGAGAGGGACCAGAAATGCCATATTTATGCTACGAATGATAGGCGAGAGATACATCGAGATGTAAAGAGACGTGTGTATGTGCTATATAGATAATGTCAAAGCTTTTGACAAAGTGCAGCATAAAGATCTATTGAGAGTACTGGGGGGATAAACATCAATCGTAAAGACCTGGAGCTAATAAAAAGCCTGTACTAGCAAGAAAAGGCAAACACAAAAATTGGGAACCGTTCAGGTGATTGGGTTGAGATTGAGAAAGAGGAGGCTGTGCATTATCGTTAGAACTTTCCTCATTGTACACTGAGTCAATCAAGAATAGAATTACAGACATGTACAGTATTAAAGCAAGAGGAATCTGTTTAAATAATTTAAGGTATGACTATGATACTGCTATCAATGCTGAGACAAAAGATCACCTCCAGAAGATCATGGATATAGTTACAGAAGAAATCTTTCACCCAAGTAATCTCAAAGAAAAAAGAAGTTCCAAAATGCTCAAAATAGCTTGATAACATCCAATGGTAAATCAGATAAGGGAATTCTCAGAAGAATCGGGATTGTTAAAACAGCTTTTAATCAATTTCAAGCACAAACAAGACTCGGAACTCTGAAATGCTATGTTTGGAGCACACTCCTATATAAAACTCTGAAGCTGTGAAGCCTGGACAATCAGCAAAGCAACTGAAAAGAGATTAGTTTCCTCAGAGATGTACTTCCTGAAATGCATTCTAAAGATATCATGGATAGAAAGAATCAGTAATAAGGAGATCGTACAGAAAGCACAAACGAGTTTAAATTTGATAAAAACGATCCATGACAGACAATTTGGTTTCTTTTGACATGCAATGGGGAAGAACACAGAAGGACATGTGGCAATCACTGGTAAATTTGAAGGTACCAAAGTGAGGGGACGACAACAGCTTCTCTACACCAGGCTACTGGCAAACAGGAAGAAATAAGGACCTGTTTAGCTGATCCATTATCCATTTCACTGTCATCAAAGACAAATACTATAGAGTGACAGAGTAACAACCAGTGTCAAAATTTCATTACCCACACATTGTCGACGACATCATATAGCATTTCGTTTACTATTCCAAGGATCTACCCTGTAGGTTAATGAGAGCCAAACGTTACATGTTGCGTACCCAGTCTATTACTTCTATCTTTGATAGCTCGAGAACAGTATTTGCGCGTGTCCATACGACAAGTTTATCGTAGACACACGAGAAAAAGATTCGCAATTACTGCATCGATCACAAGCTATTTATTTGGAATGGTGATTGCATCCCTATTTACCTTCGATAGTCGCATAATGCGAATTTCAAGCACGTTTACATTTGCCTTAAACATTATATCCAGCTTCACTTTCATATGCCTTAAAAGCACGCAGATTGCAAGGATTGTTAAAGATCACATCAAGCAAATGGAAGCGAAGCGTCAAAATACTTCTGTCTCAGAACAAGTTACTTTGATACGATCCGGAAATATCAAGAAATCAGTAAACAAGTCAATTTCTCCGTCATTATTCTATGTTTCAAAATCATGGATACTCGATTTTATACTCATGGTTATCTATATCATGCACTTTATCCTCAATGAACCGATTGCAGATGGATACCGCATTGCATTTTTATGGAGATCGACTATCTCATATCTGAACGGTGCACTGAACCACGTCATCTACGCCTATCGTTGTGAGGCTACTGGCCGAGGAAGTTGTAAAATTGTAACAGAAGTTTTTATACGAAACAGCATTGCCTCATCCGCTACTGAAAGAGAAGCTCTACTGCACACGGTCACGTTAACAGAGAATGGTGAAGTCAAATGATGAAATAGAGCATAAAGAAATGAGGCACAGCATAATGAAAATTTCTCAATTAGAACAAACTCATAACTAAAATATTAAAAAGGCATAATTTCTCAACTTCATACTCCTTTTTTAATAATCACTGAAGTTTCTATTGTATCAAAAGGTCTTGAGTAATAAATAAAATTTAAAGACGAAGCTGAAAGTATCACCATAAATTTGGATAAATCATTTCGCTCATTGCCAACAATTGAATTGGAAAGGTAGGTCTTAAAGGATCTTGCTTCCAATAATGATGTTATCCAACATATTGAAGAACAAAGTATTTAGGGATCAACATCACCAAAGCCTTTGTTAAAAAAACACATTGAGCTCCCAGAGAAAACTGGAAAACATCTCCGGTAATGTAGTCGCAATGAAATCTATAAAACCTTTTTGAATTTTGCCTTTGCTCTAGCCACATTGTTGGGAGCAGTCTCTCTAACATCTAACTATCCCAACTGAAACACTTACAGATTAAAGCAAAGAAGCTAACAATGGATACCAAATGCAAGGATGATTGCAATTGTAAATGGGTTGATGTGAAGTCTTTGCACTCTTCTCACCAAGCAGCTATTACATATATGATTTTGTGTGGCTGCAGTCCCGACAATCTAGTTCTGTCCTCAGACCATTATTGTTCGATTTTTGTCACAATGATCTATTCGCAATTGTAACTGAATGCATGATACCCAACTTTTCAGTGTTCCACAGAACTGCATAGTTGAAGATCATGGAGTACTGCGGGTTGTTATACTATAACCGCTTAATTATTGACCCTTTGTGTAAATGTTCTGCAAGACAGACATTTATAGTAAAACTAATAGTCTAGATGGAAGTGCGTACATGCAAATGCATGCGTTTTCTTCGTGACAGTGGTGGTTATTTGGAGGTGAAGCGGCAAAGTGCCACCCAGGTGTCACCGAATCAGTAACGTCAGCTAACCAAAGACTAAATACTCAGCAAATACTCGGCCACTTCTAAAACAATCTGCAACTTAATACCGGCGCCCCCGATTTCTCTTGAAAAATCGCCACTGCCTCAATACACTTGCAAAAAGGAACGATGCTGCGATATCACATGTCAATTCCTCCAGCTATCAAGCACTGAGAAGTTTAACACATACCTAATGAAGGAACAATTATTACTTGAGGCCCTCAATATAATCTTTAAAACATTGATTTATTGCAGCTTTTAAAATCCAAACTACTGTTCGAATGGAAAGAAGAACAGAGATGTGTCAAAAGACTTTCCATTGGGGGAGGGTTTATTGACCATTTGACCAACTACTCTCACTAGAAAACGGTCACAGAAACCACTATGACCAATGAAACCCTAAATCTCCTATAGTACGACCGATTTTGACCACCTTTCTTGCAATTTCAATCATGTTGAGGGACGTGGCGCCCCCCGGACCCCAATAGACACATCGCCGATAGAAACAGAGTGGCCAACAGTGAAATGAAATTCTTTTCCAGGTGATTTTCTGCCAAATTTCAAGGGTTTACCAGGGTATTTTTTACTATTTTTTCGAGGAAAAATATAATTATCACGTATAGATCTTCTGCCTGTACCCATCCATCTTTCATTATGCGCTTTACTTGAAATTTTGTGTCAGCTGTTGGAAAAAGAGGCTGCTTACCACACGACAAATGATACGCTGTTTTTACCCCAATAGCCTCATAAATCCTCCTCCCCAGCGTTACAGGAATAAAAAATGCAACAGCACTGCAAGACCAAAAATTGACGTGCATAAAATCTGCTTCAGAACATAACTTTTCAGGGGTATGTTGTAATTTCAGGGTTTTCCAGCGTATTTTTCCAGGGGAAAAGAAAATCCAGGATTTTTCAGGATCTTTCAGGGTTTCCAGAATTTGTTGACCACTCTTGGAAAGCATCTCTTTTGTTGGGGAAATCGTAGCAAGAGGTAAAAGTGTGTAGCTCAAGCCAGTTCAAAAGTCATATAAACCATTAAACAGAGAGAAATACAGCTTCAACTTTGCAGATGCTGCATTGCTAGGGTATGGAAAGGAAATTAATAAGTATGTGGCTTAAGTTAGTGCAACAATATTCAATTGATTGGAAAACAGTAGAAAGCAGCTTCAACTTTTACAGATGCTACATTGCAAAATGTGGATCCGTCTGCAAAGTTCACGCTTAGATGCTTCAATATAACACGTTTCCTTGATGCAGTATACTAGCAAAAGCTAATTTCTATATTAGCTATGATATGGAAATTAGCTCTGTTGTAAGCTATGCTCTTGCTTAATTCTTAATCCTCATATGATTGTACAGCAAACTTTAATTGGTTTAAGTGCACCATTAAATACCAGAAGCTACAAAAGCAAAACAAGGAAGATACACCATCTAACGTATCAATACAGCCATAGCCCAAGGTACGCCTTACTGGTAAAAGTTACTTTGACAAGTGGTTTATGGCTACCTGAATACACAATTGCACTTAATATTTGCTGTTGGCAGTGCTGTGCAGGTGCAAGAAAGGGAGGGATCCCAACATACTAGTAAAATTGATAAAAGGAAAACCAGCATCTGCAAACAAAGTTATACAAAAGACTTCAAGAAGGATAAATAATAGGATCGTCGGCAGATTACGGTAAGGAAACTTCGAGAACTGGCCAATAGATCTCAGTACAAGGAATTGGATTTGGAGATGACTTGTTTTAAGTTCGTAATATACCTCGATAGCTGGGTAGGACAGGCTATCTTCCTTACAAGTCATTCAATTCTGTTTATGTCTTCAGTAATTGGAAACAGCATTGTTATCTATCTTGTTTGGAGAAAAGCTTCTTTGAGATCGCCAACGTATCTTTTTCTGTCCTTTCTGGCAATTTCAGATCTGCTAATGTCTCTATTTGGTCAATCATCATATTGCATTTCGCTTACTATTCTCAAAGATTTACCATGTACTTTGGTTAGAGCCATAGCTTTTATGAATGTTGCAAACTGCTCATCCAGTCAATGTCTTTTATCTTTGATAGCTCGAGATCGGTATTTGCGTGTATCCAAGCGACAAAACTATCTTGATCACACGAGTAACAGATTCGCAGTTACGGCATCGATCGCAAGTTATCTATTTGGGATGATGATAGCATCATTATTTGCTATTGATAATCGTATCATACAAATTTCAAGCACTTTTGCATTTGCTGTAATTGGCAATGTCAGCTTCATCTTCATTTGTCTTAAAAGCAGGCAGATAATAGGAATTATTAAAGATCACGTTAAGCAAATGCAAGCTAATCGTCAAAATACTTCTGCTTCAGAACACAGTGCTTTGTCGAGATCTTTAAACATTGAGAAATCAGTAAACAAGTCGATTTTTTCGATCATTACCTTGTTCTTTGTATCATGGACACCAGTTATGATTCTCATGGCCATCTTTACTGGATATCACGCCCTTGATGAGCCGATTCCGGATAGATATCGTATCGGATTTGTATGGGGATCGACGGTCGCGTATTTGAACGGTGCACTGAACCATGTCATCTATTCATATCGTTCTGATGCTATTGGCCGAGAAATCCGTCGAATGATAGCAAAACTCCTGAGACGAAGTAGCGTTGCCCCATCTGCATCTGAACTAGAAGTCCATGGACAGAAGATTTCTCTAACAGATAATACCGAAGTTCGTTCAAGGAGTAAAGGCAAAGCATAACAAGATTGGAGACGGATGGAAAATTAACGTGTTTCGGTTCTTGAGCTGCATAGCTCTAAGTAAAATTTATAGCACGTTGCTTAACTCTCTGTACATTACTCTCCTTTTAGCAATGTATGCTGAAACTTCCCTGTTAAACACCCAGGTATTTACTATACGTATTATACTTGTATTATGTTTCAGGCACAGAAAGACATCATTTACTTCTCCATTCTACATTGCCAAGGTAATTTCATTCAAAGAGCTCTCTTCAATGAAATGCTCACCGTGGCTTCTTGAAGATTAGCTAATTCTTGAAGATTTCAACGTCAGAAATATGCTTGGGTTTAAATATTTGCCTTCAAAATCATTAAACAGCTTGGTACCACAAAATCGTGCTGCGAAAGCTACGAGGTGCGTCATACAGCAGGCTTGCTTCCTTCCTGAACAATTCTGTTTCTTTAGTTGGTCAAGATCTTGAAGGAGCAACACTAGGTTTGGTGTTCCGCAAGGCTCGTACTTGGGGCACGTGCTTTTCATACCCTACGTTGATAATTTCGAGAACTGGCTGAAAAGCATATCCCAAAAACAAATCTGAATGAACTACGAACAGATTTGAGAAAATAAGCTACAAATATTAACTTAGATTAGGATAAATTAAGGCAAATTTAATGAAATGACTAAATCTTTATAAATCTTTATTGCTGTATAATAAAGGGGTGGAAATGACTTGAAAACTGAAAAGAAATGCAAATGCCTTGCAAAGTCTTCTTTCCAATAATGAACTTATGAAAGACATTAACAAAAACGCATTTATCAATATTTACGAAGGAAATATCAAGCTTTTAGCTAGAAAGAGCAGTATAAAGTGTCAACAACAAGCGGTGAGGTTCACAGAACTCCTTAGGAAAGCTAGACTGTATCTTTCCGCATTTTAATCTTGACAAGGTCTTCAAAGCCCTCTTTGAAAGTCACCTTTGCCATGGTGGCTTTGCTTAGAGCACTCTCTCTAATGCCAAGCTATCCCAAGAGCAATGGCGTAAGGCTAGCTTCAAGGAGTTAATAATGAGCACCAAATGTAAGGATGATTGGGAATGATGAATCCTCCACACGTCTATGTTCCCCTTTAACCTAGAAACTATGGCATATACTATCTTGCGTCACTGCAGTTCCGAGCATCTTAACCTTGAGTTTACTGAAAGATACTAGCTTTCAAATCATGGAGCAAGAGGTAATAGATTTGAAGTTCCTAACGTTAGGCTAGCACATGCAGAGCAAGGTGTCTTTTTCATGTGTCAAAAATTGAAGTCTGATCTCAGATAACAGTAAAGAAAAGGAGTTAAATGCAAACTGATAATGCACTTGAGCTTTTCTAGAGGTATCGCACTTCACCTGTAAAATTTTCTTCTCAACCTTGGATGTACTTATGCCAGTTCTAATAAGGATCGACTTTCTAGTTCATCAAAGCTTGAGGTGAGAGACCTCTAGCAAGATTCAAGTGCTATGCTTAATGCCATTGGTACTTATCACGCCTTCATTACGTCTGTTGCTACACGTCTTTAAACTAGAGTAGCAAGGAAGTCACTCACTTCCTTGCAGTAACAGCTTTGTAACCACTAAATAGTATGTACATTATGGAGCTTAGCCAGATGAACACCACTCAACTCGTATTGGCTATTGCTACTTCTGGTCCTTGCAATGTACAACCGTTATAGAAGGTCTTAGTAAAAAAAAAAACTCCTGCGCAATTCCAAAAAATACTCTATCATGAACTAAACATCGCCTTTATATTGATTACTAGAAAATAGCACAATGTGACTAGGAGAGGCAATGGATAGCAATCTCATCTCAATAAATGCAAAATTGCACAGTCGACAGAAAATCCTACTCAACTAGAGAGCTCCTTCTAATTGAAAGAGAACTTTTTCTAACTACTACAGGCCAGATAAGGATCAAAGCCTCAGATTTAGAGCATGAAGTAATTCCAAGAAATCAAAAGCATGTACCTAAGGACAAGTTAAGTCTTAGCCGAGAAATCTGAAAAGAGTAGCATTTTGCTGGGTTGTAAGAAGCTCCACT
>WIPJ01033991.1:0-19802 GCA_018155075.1 Cassiopea andromeda | reverse complement strand
TATATATATATATATATATATATATATATATATATATATATATATATATCAATATGAATCCTTGTGGTGCAGTCTGCTGTGTTGATAGTTCTGCTGAACGGATCCACCAAGAAGCAGATCCAGAAACAGACATGCGTCTTTTGTGCATTTTCAAATCAATTTTTCAACATTGTATTGGCGTTGATATTGATATTGCTACACAGTATGAGTTTACAAATAAATCAAATATAGTTACAATCATTTATATAAGTGACAAGGCTTAGGGTAGAAGCTTCTAGAAATGTTTCATTATAAATATACAGAACAGATAGCGTCATTATGATTATCAAAGATTGTTCAATAATTAAGAAATAATATCCTAATAGTGCTGTTTGTGCATTATCAACAACTTCTCCTAAGCAGTTGTGAAACACAAAATTCTCAGGAGCATGAAGAGACAATATAGATCTTTAGAACTACGATGGGTAAGAACAGCAATAATTGGACATTAAATAAGGACTGAGCTTGAGGAAGTGCGACCGAAATGATTAAAAGGTGGCAAATGTCATTTATGGCCACATATTTAGAAAATTGAAACTATGATATTTAGTTATCACAGGAAAGTTTGAGAGATGCAAAGTTGTTAGTTTGCATGCCACAAAAGATGATCTTGCTTCAGCAGTGTTGTAATGACCTCTCATTATTTCACAGATGATTTTGATAGCTTAGGTGAGAACCTTTATATCATACTTTTGAACCTTTTATTGTTAATCCTGCAATAGCATCATATCGAGTTGTACTTCGCACACTCTCCTATTACACTATCCCGTTCTTTACATATATTTCATATACCAATGTGTTGCATCTGCTAATCTAAAAGATTCCTCTTTCTGTTAGAATAATATATATATTATTCAATTGCCTCATATTCAATTAACAGAAGGTGATATCAATTTTATATTAACATTTATCATGGTGTCTTCCCTAGCTATTACTTTTATAACAAAACGTAAATTACACAGAACTTAGACAGGCTATGGGAATGCCTTTTGGATATTGAATATGGCAATGCATATTTGTTGCCCACTCATGTTTGTAAAAAAGATTAAAAACTGCATAAAATATGAAAAATAGAAGTTATTTGCCAATAAAGTTACGTTATTTCTCTTTCTTAATAGTCTGTTGATACTACAGAACATTACAATAGCACGAAAAAGCGGCAACATTCCTTTAACATACTTAAAAGCTTTCTTCGTCCGACACTCATCAGAGTATGAAAATGTCGGATGGATACTGAAAGGTTAAGCGAAATATATATCCAGATACAGTTAATGTTTTAGGATGCGTCTAATTGGTCCCAAGTGTAACCAATTACGACCTATTACCATTGTTTACTTGAAGATTCCCAATGAGAAACCAAACTCTTTTCGTCTATACAAGAATGAATTTTGAGTCTTGATGTAAACAGAGTGCAAAACACTTAAATGAAAAGACGATCTTGCTTGCCCAATGATCCGAAAATTGTCGTCTGTATATGTTTTGGCGCATTCTGGATTAGCAATAAGGTGTTGTCCTATGACCGACATGCAATTAATTTAGAATAGTTCTGTTTACATATACAAGGTGGCTGTTCTCTTACGGTATTACTTTTCTTCCTGATGCTCGTGGGGGCATGCTGTTTTATTCTGTCTGCTAGTCTCTGCGTAGTGCGTCCTACGTACCGAGCTTCACATCGGCACGAAAATTCATAAACAACACAACTTTTTTGAGTGGTAGGAACGCAATCTGTTTTTGCAGATGGTAGCATAACTCTAGTGTTGTAAACCACAAGGAGCTTCACAGCATAGTAACAAGATGTAATGGCTTTACTGATTTGATTTTCAAACTTTGATGAAACATTACCAATCCAGGGTAATTTTACGTATACCGGGCACTTCTCTGGACCAATTGGATATTCTGCTGCAAAGTTGTCTAATTGTTGGTTAATACAAGAAAGTAGAACATCTGCTGGATATCCTTTGTCGATAAGCAGTTGTTTAATATTATCGAGCTCTGGGCCTAATTTAGTTTTAGAGCAGATCATAAGCGCCCTGTGAACTAAGGTCGTAATAAGGCTAATCTTTCTTGTCTTTGGGCTAAAGGAATCCCAACGTATGTATTGCCAAGTAAACGTTGGTATCCTGTAGATGCTGGTAAGAAATCCAGTTCCCTCTTTCTCTACCAAAACATCTTGGAAATTCAAGAAGTATTTTTGCTCCTTCTCTATTGTAGACTTTAGAGCTTGGAAGCTTGGTGTAGCAAGTTCAGTTTTTCTTGAAAATGGTCACACCCCAGCTTGGAACCAAAAATGACAAAACTATCTTCCACATACCGAAAGTAGACCCCTGGTTTTGCGGTGTTTTCAAAAAGTCTACTTTCCTGAAAGCCAACAAAGATGTTTGCTAAAGGCGGACCCAAGGGGCTACCCATTGCCACACCGTCTAACTGTTTATGCATCTGACTGTTGAAACTAAATTCAACCCCTTTTGTAGAAATTAGCATCCATTCCCTGAATGTGTCCTCAGGGAATGGCGGGCAATCAAGGGGACCTCAATACAAAGCATCAGCACAAATTTCTATGGTCTCATCCAATGGACGTTTGTAAACAGACTGCTGATGTCAGAAGAACATATAAATGATTTGGCAGGTTCGAGATTACAATTTTGGATAAATGTAGCAAACGTAGAGGAATCTTTTGCGCAATGTGAGGAGTATAATTTTAGGTCTGGTACCAAAATTTCGGCTAACCATTTAGCAAGTTCATGTTGAGAAGAACCAATCATAGACAAAATCGGCCTGAGTGGGATGTATTCTTTATGTTTTAGGCAAGCCATACATTCGCGGTCGATGTAAGCCTGTGGGTCGAACCCTATTATAAACATCACTATGTCTAAGAGACGTTTTTGCAACTTCTGCTCGTTCTTAGCCGTATTGTCATGCAAGTCTACACCACACATGTTCAAAAACTTGGTTTTATCATCATGAACACAGGCCATCTTTTTGATGTAATCATTTCTGCTTAAAATGACGAACCCAGACCCTTTATCAGGTTTTGTGATAAAGATCTGTTCATTGCAACATAAGGATTTTATAGCGTGACTGTGTTATTTATGCATATTGAAATCTCCTAGGTAGACTGGGGTGCCACAGTAAGCGTGCGTTAAATAACTTAGCTTGGCTTTTAGAGCACTGAGTTCGTTGGATGAAATTGGCTTTTGCCTAGCAAGTTGAGCATATAAGATTTCAAATTCAGCAAATAACTCTTCTCTGCTTATACTTTTGGGTGGAAGACAAAAATCAAGGCTATCACTTAAAGCAAATTTTTCCGTATTAGAGAGAGAATGATCCGAAAAGTTTACAATATGTTTTTCATTGTCACTCAACATGCCACCGAAAAGTTTCTTACGCAAAAGCTGAATTTTCCTGTCATGCTTTTCTTTAGTAACATTTTCAGTCCACTGATCATTTTCCGAAAGGTAGCGGCAAACTCGAAATATGTCAAAACATGGCAGAAAGTTGTAAATTTTGGCCCATTGAGATTGTTAGGCACGTTTTGTGTACCTAATTTGAGTGTGTGTTAATCTTATCAATGTTATCGTTGATAAATGCACGTTCAATGGAAGGGTTGTGCCTTCCACGAAATCTAGAAATGCGAGCAGAAATGAATTTTGGTGACACACGATTAGCTAAACAAAGTCTATAAAACGAAATGGAGAACTTAGCTGTTCTGATCTTACCTCTTATATGTATATACAAATACTCCTATATACAGTAAAAGTCACACACACACACACACACACATATATATATATATATATATATATATATATATATATATATATATATATATATATATATATATATATATGTATATATATGTATATATATATGCACATTAGTAATATATGTTAGTATGCATACCACTAAAGCTGGTCTTTTCAAGCTGTATTGAATGACTTCTCATTTTTTCACAGTTGATTCTGATGGGTCACGTGAGGAAAGCTTTAGTGAGTGCCTACAAATTACACTATTAAACCTTTTATTGTTAATCCTGCTATATGATCGTATTAAGTTGTGTTTCACACACTCTCCAATTCCACTATCCCCTTCTTTACATATATTTCATATACCAATATGTCGAAGCTGCCAATGTAGAAGATTCATCTTTCTGATGGAATGTTAGACGTATTCCCTCATATTTCATTGGTAGGAAGTGCTATCAATTTACTACTAAGCATCATCATGGCGTCACCCCTAGCTATTACTTTAATGATAAAACATATATTATGCAAAACGTAGAAAGGTCATGGTAATGCCTTTTTCATACTGAAAATGCCAATGCATTATTGTTATCTACTCATATTTATAAAAAAAGATCTGCATAAAGTATGAAAAATAAAAGATATTTGCCAAAGAAACATAAAGTTGAGTTATTTTTGTTTGGCTATTTATATCTCAATCTTCAGTAAAAGAAGATGATCCTAAAATAACGTTTAAGTGCTCTTGCCTCTCTTTCAAACTAAGCCCTGAAGAAGATGCCCAATGATGGTATAAAACTGCAGTTCATTTCCACCTTAGTGTACATCGTTGGGAAACCCCCCCCCCCCTGTATTCTCAGGCGCTGACATCTCTTTTGGACGAACCCAAACGTTTGTGGTCTGTATGGCATCAATGCTGATCCTCATATAACACTTTTGAATTGACTTTTTATTCTTTTGACAGGAGAGCTGGAAAAATTGCTATCACACCCATTAAATACTGTCTTCTGATACAAGCTAATAGCATGAACTAAACGTTCACGCATACCCCTAACATGTACTCTTTTTTATAAGAACCAGTAAAATTGAAGCTCGGGTTGGCTGTTCTTGTTGGCAGTTCCAAACCTTTGAGGTTGAATAGTTCTTAACTTATTTTTAGAATATTAAGGTGTAGACAATTTAGAAATTGGATAATTTACGAGACAACACTGGTTTTTTTCATTTTTTGAAACTCTATTAGCACTTGGCCAAGTGTTACATCAGAGATGGTGCCTCTTGTACATCAATTTTCTTTTATGACAAACATGTTTAGTTAGTTTCGAGAGGACTATGTTATCACAGTCGCTCATTTACTAGGGGCAATTAAGTTGTGAAAATCAAGACGGAGTAGTGGCAAGGCTGTCCATTCTACTCAGGCTAACAAGGAAATGACATTTAATGTCAATATTTTTATGGAAAGCGTATCCATCATCGTCCAAAAATACATTTTCAACAGTGCTTCAGCCCCAATTATGTTGTTAATTTTGTTTTTACTTGTCCATCACATTTTTGGGTATCCATAGAAAATTTTTTGCACTTTGATGGAGGGACAAAGTTAGCTGTAATGCAAGGAAACGTGGCCAGGGAAAAGGAGGGAGTTTAGCTCTAAGTGGGCATCTTCAGTGAAAGAAGATGATCCTAAAATAACTTGCATATGCTCTTACCTCTCTTTCAAAATCAAACCTGAAGAGGATGTCCAACGACAGTGAAACATCCCTTATGCCTTTCTGCTTTAGCGTACATCGTTGTAGATCCCCTCCCTAACCTCAGGTACGGAAATCCTTTATCTGTAACCCCAGACGCTTTTAGTATGTATAGCTTTAATACTGGTGCTCATGTAGCACTTTTGAATTGAATTTTCATTTTCTTCACAGAAATCCAATATGGCCGACCTGGTAAGTACAGTCAACATTTACATTGAACCGTTGTTTGCTAATCCTGTTCTAGCCTTGGTTTAAAGTCTGCCAGTCTATGAGTATCCTCTCAATATTGAAATAATAGTCTTACTACTTTACTTCTGAGTAATAGAGAGAGCTATCCAATAAATGTTGGGTATAATGATGGTGACATTCCCAGCTTTTACCCCTACAATTACATTTTATTTGTGCAAAAACTTAGAAAGTTCGTTGCTCTGCCTATTGGATAAAGAATACATTTATTACGGTTTCTTTATTTCTGAGAATAGCCAACGTAATTACGAAATTAGCAGAGAGATTCCTACTGTTGCAAGAGTGAAATTTTGCAGAGTTCTCCCATTCAATGGAAACTGAAATCTTTGCATTGCATGAAAGGTTGAAGCTAGTATAATATTTCTGACATGAATTTTGATGGAGTACTCTTTGAGCATCAATATGATGGGTTACGTTATAATGGGATCTTTAAGGCTCCATCAGTTTTCATCTCTCTCACTCAAAAATGACTTTAAGATCTAGTTGTTAAATGGGGTACACAATTCAATTCTTTTTTCGCCAGTTCATGCCACGACTGTCGTAAAAGTTGTAGATACTTCATAAAACTTGGCATTTGATGTCATTTTGATGCGATAAACAGGATAGGGTGAGGATCCCATCTCAAACCTTCCCTTAACAGTTATTTTTAGAAAAGGAGTTCTGTTCCAGTCTATTCCGTTATTATATGTTATAGCTTTCGTGAAAAGCTTTATATCGGTTAAAATTTTGTATTAAGTATTGGTTTGATGTATTGAAAGAGATAAGATGTGAACGCCATCTCAAAGATATCCATAAGAGCTATTTTTAGAATGAGATTTCTGTCCAAGGCCCTCCAACAATCCCTAGCACCATATCCGTGATATTTGTGATATTTGTAGTTGGCTATCATTCAAAACTACCCATTATTTAATTTAGAGATTGAGGGTAATCGTTTCCAACCCTTTTCCATTGTTCCTGGCATAACTGTTGTAAAGGTTGTGATATCCACATGATAGTTGATAGTGTGATATAGTTTAATAAGCCGATAGAGGAATGCAGAATCAAGTAAATTTGGCAAGCGCAGTGCAATTGAGTCTCTGTTACACCCTTCAGTAACTGTCTGCTGGAAGGAAAAGGCCTTCATATCACGCAATTTATAGACAGGGATAGTTCAATGCACTGAGTTCAATCGAAGTGCCCTTCAGCCCTTCAGCGTGAGATGCTGAATTGGGTCAATGCCGTTTGACGTAATGATGCTGGAGACGTCCAGATTAGTCAATCGTTTCCTAGCAGCTCTTGCATTTTTGCGAGATGTGGCTTTAGCTGTACACTCGTATTGCTGGCAATTTCTTGGGTGATGAAATCCAAGTTCTATGATTCGGCGATAAAATTCGAGACCTTTATCCTGTCCAACAGCAAGAGTCTGAAAACTTTCCGACGAAGCATTAAAATTTCCAAACATCCGATAATTTTGAAAAAGTTGATGGAGACCATGACCCCCTGTCCCCGGCCCCTGTTCTCCATCTACAACCTTAGTTTGATTATGGCTCTTTTAGAAAAAATGTTGATTAATCCATGTTTTGTTTTCTTAAAAATCCATTTCAAATATTTAAGATGGAGCATAAAATGTCAACAATGGATTTTCCAAATTCTAAATTAAACAACTATAGTTCAGAAACATATTAAATCAAAATAGTAACTACCAATAACTTTTAATATGCTAATAAGGAGCAGCGTATCACATTTGTTCTTCATGTTACTTAAACTGATAACGGTTTTTCAAGAAAATCATGGAGAACTAAAGTGCTTAATTTCCTGGGTATTTTAGAAGGACAGTACTTCCACGGTTTTCTGCATCTCAATTAGCCATCCCTCTATTATTCGGCTATGACTATTTTTATGCAATTTAAGCTAGATTTGTTGAAATTTGACCAATTTTGCACGCGTGGGCCACGAAATTGTTCAAAGATTGCTTTACTTGCTTCCGTAATAAGCCTAATGCTACGATAGCGGATACTTCAACATTACGTTCGCTCCGTCTTGGTTGATAAAGTGAACTCGATTTTTAGCAATTTGTTACAATGTTGTTTGGGAATGATAATACCAATTTCAACTCATCTTAGCTTTCTTTCATGGGGACCGATTTTCAAAGTGTAATTTTGCTTAACCGGCTTTTTTGGATTCCCCAACCCCCTTTTCAACAGGTTGAGACCTGCAATAAACGGATAATCAAGGAAGTATTATAACATACCATAGCTCGAGTACAGGTGTTTATAAGAAAAAGTTTTACAAGAAAAGTGAGGCTTGGTAAAAAATACTTTTGTACTAGAAGAAAGTGTATTTAGCCTTTGGTCCACTTATTTACCGAGAATTTGCGGACTCGATGGGACCTGGGGGCACTTTGCCCACTTGCCCTACTTAGTAGCCGCTACAGTTTGGATTAGCTGATACGTTTATCGTTGCTATGTTTAATTCGTCCTATTTGCTACCTAATTTATCTGTTGCTTGGAAACACTGAAATCCTAGCTGGAATAGCATAGGCATCAAATCTGAACATGCTTGCAAAATATTTCTCAATTATTCGAAACCATGTGTTATCAGTTAAGAGAGTACTGTGTTTACTCACAAAAGTACGCTCCTCTAATGAATTCTCTCGCAACATCATTTGCTAATCATGAAGAGGATTCCTTGGATGATGATTCCTTTGTTAGCCAATCAAGATTTGACGCCCATGCTAGCTGGGATAGGCACCTTTTTGTATGCTCTAGTACGTATGCCTAACTGGTAATGTTCGGAGAAAAGAAGAAAAGGAAGCAGTTTGGCCTCTCCAGGAATATTAATTGATCTGCTGTTTGTTGCTATAAATGTTGCATTTTGTTTGCTTGTGATATACGCGTTCAATAATGTCATTGGTCTGATGGGCTCGAACATGGCTTATCAGGCCAATTCTTGAATGCTAATGTTGGTTACAGTGTTCAGAAATAAATGTGTCACCGACTGCATCCATGTTTGTCAGAGGCTGCTTTTTGTCTTCCTCTGCTCTTCTCTTTTCTTTAAATGGCGTCAAATTAGTACCTCCTTGCACAATATTAAAAGCTTCCTACCAAGAAGAGTCTTCCATTGCGCAAGCCACGGGTGCTTAATACACGTCCGGAGACACTTATTAATTTTTCAGGTTTTCCCTCACCCCAATGGACCTTATTAAGACCCCCTGTTTATTAATTTAATAAGTTGAAGTGGCACAGGCCCCATGCCAATTATTTTAGAGCGTAGTTTATTTGTCTTGTATGTTTGAAAGATACCATGTCATTGCATCCACGTTTTGAGTGTTTTTATTAGGTATATTCTTAGATAATCCACTAACTTTCCATGCTATTTTGTTAGGATGGTGCCTTTAAATTGATTTGACCATAAAACATGGTGTTTTATTAGCAAATGCATGAGAGGGCAAACATCCTGAAAACCACTATCTCCGTTTATTGGTTTCTGAAAAAATGTCCCATCCCTCAACTATTAAGACCCCCGTGTATTTTGCACTCGATGGTAGCATTACAAGAGGTTTGACTGTATTTGTCGTTGAGTCGAGCTGAGTAGCCAGTAAAACTTTGGCAGAGAATTGTGGTTTAATCCGAATACACGTCATCTTGGATGTATTTTCTCTTTTTCTCTGTTTGAAGTCAACCTCTAACAACGCACCCTGCCTCGTCTTTTCCTGCTAGTACTCTTTGTTACCGAATAGTTTGGGGGGCTCGCGATTGCAAATGTTTGAGAATTTCACAACCCATTTCCTTTAGTTAAACAACAAAGCAGTTTTGAAGAAATTCCAAAATGCATTGACTTTGTGAACGCAGATCAGCTTTTTTACAAGTAAGGAAATAAAAAACTATTTAACTTATACAATGTTAACAAATAATTGCAGTCATTTTTGTAGCAAAAATGTTACCCCCATCTTATTAGATCCCACAACTATTCGGTGCCAAAGAGTAGACATTTTAGCTTCGACATAACCTATCTCCCTTCCAATTTCCTTCCTCTCTATCCTAGTCACCATTTGCATCATTTAATAGAACTAAATACTTTTGATTTATATTTGGCTTACAAAACAGTGAGATGTCAGAAAACTGTGTGACAAGAGATTGCTCTATGCCTTAAACGAATCATTCAGAGGCTCAATGGATCTTTTTGTTTTCAACTGTGGCGAACGGAGAAATGCTGTTGGATGTGAATTAAACTTTGATATACAAGAAGGAAGATCAACTTTTAGGCCAAAGTATTAGTAGTTTTGTAGTTTCTTAGAAGCAATAGTACGGAACTGCTTCGAAACGAAAGATGCAATCCTTGCGATTTTTGCATACGAAACAGACGCAATTTTTAAAGTTACACTGCATGTCCAATATCGTTCCTAATAAATTGTAATAGGCTAGAGCAGTTTTTTCGAAATAGCGGAGATTTGGCTGTTGTTCACCAATATCATGGGCATTTTTGTAGCAGTTTCATACAAAGGAAACCTAAGTTGGTTAATTCATTGAGCAATTTCAATGTGCATACTTGTACGAGGTAATGAAATGGTTTACGAATAAGAAGTAGTTCATACGATGAACCGTAGATGAGCCGAACCTATGGTAGCATTGGTTCAACAATGGCACGACCCTATGATGGTTTGATTCAGACGATGAACCTATTGTATTGTTTTGGCTTTAGTACCTAAAAGGGAACCGACAGGAAAATGATAATACGCATGCGTATTCTAGAGTACAGAATACTGAGTACAACAACGGAATAAAACGTTTGGATATCATAAACAAATCGAATAGAACATAACATGCGCACAAAACAATAGCGAGCAACGGGTTAGCAGGTACTTATGTTAACCGGAGTTACGCCACACATATGTCAATTTTGACATGAACGTTTTTCGCATACTTCAACAAATACACCTCCCGATTACTAATTTTTTCCATACCCCCTTTGTTTTTCCAACCCCTCTACTTTTTAATTTAGAGATTCTTAAGACATTTCTCAGAGAATCAGTCTACTGCAGCTTGCAACCAAATATAAACCACGAACAGAAATGCAAAGAAAAGTTTAAAAGATCGAAGTGCATATAAATAGATATGTTCGTTTAAAATAGTTACTTCAAAAGTTTGTGTTTTTATGTTCAAACCCACCAGTTTTCACTCTCGTTTTATTCAAAACCCCCTATTATTAAAAATTGAGCTTTCTTTTTTATCTTTCATTATTAGCAATTATATCGACCTAAATCACCGAGCATTTCGGTTGTCCACAGTTGGTCTGCATTCACATATGCAATCGTCGAGCAAATTCACCTCCCTGCTCTTTCTTTGCCGCTTAGGCTTTGGCGCCATATCGCAATTTTCAGTATTTACTTTACTGCTGTCTTCCTGCAACTCACTTTCACCTTCCTGATTTTCTATGGGCGTTTCTAAAGTGAAGGATTTCGCCGAGGCGGATGATATACTGTCGTCTTTTGGCTCGCTTTTATTAAACGTTTCCGTTTTGAAAGAGGATACGTGCGATCATTCCCCTCGCATTGATTAACACTAGTGCACACGCTCTGATCAAGAAACTCAATGCTAAAATCCAGAACCAACTAAATATTGCATTGGTGCATCAATGGATCGGCTCATCCTCTGAAACCAAGATGAACTATACATGATCCGCACGACCGAAGGGGATGAGCCCATGTTGAACTTATGAACGGGTCGAGCCAATGCATTTTTATGGTTTCATACGTTGAACCTAAGATGAACTTAACTGCTCAAATTGCTAAGTGCATAGGTTCGGCTCATCTACGGCTCTTCGTATGAACTACCTCTAAGATGTTAGTGCCATGTAGTATTGTTTTGACAGCTGCATGGAACTCAAGAAGTTATAAACCGGTTAAATGACATCAACTTTGACATCAATACGGGTGCCTATGGAAGGGTGACCGACCGACATCAAAAGTGAATGAAACTACCAAGTGTCTATAAAACACACAGTAAGACCCAGGTTAAATTTTTGTCTCTTTCAAACAAGGCTGGTACCATTTTGAAGCTCGAGGAATGCAGATTTATGAAAAGCAAGACTATCAACTGAAGAATCCTGCGGCATAAGCAGGCAGCTGCTTTGATAAACTGCCTACGTAGTCTAAATCTCTATGTGATTGGTGAAGCTTCTCAGTTTAAACACCCCAGATCCGTTTACCTTGAAATTAACTTTGCAATTAATAGATCAGCTTTTGAGTATTTAAAGTAGACATCATTCTTGGAGATGTATTACCCCATGCTAAAATCAGTGTTGAAGTAGAAAGAAAAGTTCGTTATAATGGTTTTGCATTGCGGACGCCCATCATGATGGAGCCACATGATTTTGCTGTATTTCTTGCCCGATGTGAGTTCCATGTGAACATGAAGCAAATCGTAGTTGGTTTGTTCATTCTATAATTGCAGTGTGTTTACGGTTACGAATCAGTATATAGTCTTAGGACTACGATTTCAGATTATATATCTAGGTTCTTCATTCTTCAACACTGAACATTCTTCTTCAACCTGGCATGCGTTGATCTTCACAGTCATTGAATACAACGGCAATCATTCTCGCTATAACTTGTCTTATCTTCTTTGAAAGCTGCCGGTTGCGCTCTCCCTTAAACTGCGCTTTTCTCAATCTGAATTCCGGCATTCTAAGCTTGTTGTCATTTCTCAAGCCATCTTTGTAAATACTAGCATTTAGACTAACAAGTATGTGGGAGTTCACAAAAACTTCTGCGGTCAATGTCAAGAGGACAATCAGTATCAGATCTTTGCTGTTCATTTTCTCAGCTGAAAGAGAACCACAGTTTTGGAATTTTATTTTGGAGTCTATCAGTAATGTTTAAAGTTGATTTGATCATAGGTTCGAGTAAAATCATTCAAAGCTTTCTGCATCGAATCTCGGCGTACTGCTTATGATAATAGTGAGTTTCCGATTCGCTACGTAGCTCGGTACAGCTACGTTTGGAGACCTGGACTCCAGCGCGGCCTGTCCATGTCTGGGAAATCTCCCACCATACTATGCCATTTCACTACGTCGAGAGGCAAAGATCGAAGTACTGTTGATTACGTTGGGAATATAAAGGTAAGGATCAATTTCCTTAACAAGTTCTACGTTAATTTGACATCGATTTTATTAAATGTTATTTTACTTGCTGCTCTATGGTATCTTTTTGTTCTATTTGCTCTCGAATTGGTTTAGTTTTAGATTGACTGAGCAAGCACCTAAGATGGAGGCTCAGCAGAGAAGCACACCATGTAATCAAAACTCTAACATTCTAAATCCAATTTTTGTGTCAAAAGACTGAAATGTTTAGCCCTTTTCTTTGTACCATTCATCCGTAAATTTGCTGTAAAATGCTCATGGTTTTCATCACTGCTGGGAAACTCGTATATCAAATCGTAGTACAGTATTCGCATAGCGGTAGAAACGATAAAATCCTTTTAAATGGGCATGAAATGAAAAGAGCACCGTTCGTAGACCTCTAAACTTCTCCAGGAAGATTGCAGTAGCTTCACCATAATCCTACTCAAGCTCTTCTTCACCAGAACAAACTGTGCTGCACAGCCTTTGAAATTGATCCGCCATACTGTTTGCATTTAGACTTTGATGACTGCGCTAGTGCTTAGACCTCCAAATGTAGCCGTAGTGTCTCACGTAGTGTATCGGAAACTCTCTAATGCTTAGTGGCGGCTGCCCTATTACATATTTTAAGCAGAGAACTTCTGTTTTTGATGAAATGCAACGGAGAATTGCTAATGTTAACCAAGTGTTTGCCACATTATAAGTTATTTGTGGAGACAAGCGTATAGTTTTATTTCTATTATTTCTTCTTGGTGTGATAGTTTCCAAGAGGAGTAGAGGAGAGTTTCCATTGCTGTTTTTACTTTAAAGAATTGATATGCTTCTATCCAACTTAATTTGGGCTACAAGTTAGACAGAAATACCAAGATTCTCAGGTACGGTTAATAAATAATACTTCTATGTAGGTGATTTCATTACTACTTCGTTGTTATTTTTTCTCTAACTTTTTTGCAAACTTGCGTGCTGCTTATGTACTCTGCTCATGAGAAGCTTTTACGTATAAAAATGGCGACACTGACTCTCTTGTGTAAGAACACATTAGAGATGCGTGCTTTCATCCATCATACGGATGTGAAGCTATGGAAGTTTTGTTCCAAAGCTTTCCTCCCTGATTCATTTGCTTTGGTGAAAGTTTCGTACTGCAGAGTTTTTGTGAACCGTTCCATGTTTTCTTTACTTAGATTTGAAGCAAAATATATCAAGTGATCTCCACTCTTCGTTATCCATGCGTAAAAACCTTTGCCTCCTTGCTGGCCCAATAGAAATTTTTCAAGAGCGATATAGTAATGTTTGAACATATTGCGGGGCCCTACTTCTAGGTCTAAGTCGATATTAAAGGGCCACTTTTTTTCTCTATCGTTGAATTGCCCTCTCAGCAGGCCACAAATCCAAGCTCATAATAAAAAAGTTTCACATATACTATAACTACTACATGTTGTGCGTTGTATGAAAAAAGATTGTTCAACTTTTTCAACATTTCTCGGTGTCTCGAGACATCTGGCCTTCATTAATTCTAGTCATTGCCTTTGCTTTTTAGGTGCCACAAATCTTTCCACTCATATCATGTATTGATAACAGCTTAATTGGCAATATAATTCTTTCACAGAATGCTACTTACCTCAATTTTAAAAAGCACTTTAGTTCATTTTCCTGTTCTCATTCTTGTCTTCTTTGCAATGTGAAACCATCAACTGCCCTTAGCTGTAACTGCCAGCTTCTAGTCGTAGTTTAAATATCTATATGTTTATAAACAAACTCTACATTTTTTACATGATCATATATGTTTCATCTCAATACTGCGTTTACACCTCAGATAAAAAACATACGTATTTCTTCCGTTGCCTTATCTCCAAATCATATTCTCCACTTTGTCTGAAGTTTTGAAGTAGTTGCAAATCCTTCTGTTGTCTACATCTGCGATAAATCAATCAAGAACTAGTTTTTCAATAACTGAAGCAAACAAGTAGTCAATCAATGGATCAATTGGGCTTCACTTAATCGCGGAATCGATTATTTAAACAATTAGTTAAAGATCGTATCCATCAACCATTCAACCATTCAAGTAGTGATTCAATTTGTAAGTCATGCACTTGAGCAAGCTATCATTGAATTAGTCTGTCAATCACTCGATCCCTCGATCAATCAATCAATCAATCAATCAATCAATCAATCAATCAATCAATCAATCACTCAAGCAACTAGTTATTCACTCAAATTTTACAGCATATACTTAAGCAGTCAATCAGTCAATCTATCAATCAGTTAGTAACCTGATCCACCAATCAATCATTCAATCAATCATTCAATCAGTTAGTAAATCGTTCAGTGAGTTATCAACTAATCAATCGGTCAATCAGCTACTTAATCAATCAATCTTCTTAATCTCGTAATCAACTAATGCTTATCATTCGATTATTCAATAAAGCCATCAATCGATAGATCAAGTGTGTAGCCTATCTTTCAATTTGCAAACCGATCAATCAATCAATCAGTCAATCATTTAAGTACCCAGTTATCCTATCATTTAGTCATTCAGTGAATCAGTCCATTGGCTAACGGAACCTTCAGTCAATCTGCAGACTCTTAAATTAGTTAGTGATTCGTTCCGCCATCAAGGGACGTTTTATTGCTTGATCAGCTATCGAAAGAAATTAATGATTCATTGTGATGCTCGTGTTCTCCATAATTTATTTTGCTGACAGTTGGAAGCCCATTAAAATTGATAACCACACCAACCTCCGCAGACTCACGAAAAGCGAAACCACTTTCTCCAAGGGGTGTAAATTGGCCAGTTTATTTCACGCCACAGCTTGACAAACATTTTTGTTGTTTGCATTACCATGCTTAAAGTGCTTATGCATCAAAAATGTCGAATATATTTTTTAGCTTCGGTCGTTCCAATGCATGAACATACTATTTTTTTTTCTTTCTGGCGAGAAAGGTGTAGAAATAAGCGCTTGTTTTGAGGCACTAGGTGCGAATTCTGACAGCCATTGCATGATGTTATAACGAGGATCACACCGAGTGCAATCTTTAGGTCTTTATCAGTTGACAGATAATGCGTAAGAAGGCTTCTTGTCTTGGCGTGCTACGGCTCATTAAAATGGTAAACAGTGACAGTGAATCGTCATTATATGATGAAGCTATTGATTATCAGATAGAAGATGACAATGATGACCGTGTGCTTGCACAGCCAGGCATAGGTGCAAGCCACGGAGAGGCACTAGATGATAATTCAGATGCCCAAGATAAAGAAAATGTTAAGGCAATGACCCCGTTGGACTGATACCAAAAACTCTTGAGGCTAGATTTGAGAGGCAAATCCAATTTCAGGAGTAGTGAGTACCAGTATCTATTACTTATTTCAGCTCGTAGCTTGTCAAATTTTGTTGACAGTCACTTAGGGCCTATAAGCAAAAACGTGAAAGCTGTACAATGTGCAGGGTAATGGCTTCTGCGTTAGATGAAGTAGAGTTTGCATGGATTAGAGTCTTCTAATTTATTCTTTGATCTTGTGAGCCAACCGATCTTTTTCTGAGAGAATACAGTTTTCTTCTCCAAAACTGGACATCTGGTGCAAACAGTATTAGGGCTTGCCACAGGACTAGGGTTTGCGCACATTTCTTCCTCCTCCATCGTGCCATCCATTCTTGAACACATATCACGGAAATTCTATGAAAGGAATTGAAATACATTGCTCTGGTATTTTCTTTTTTTTTCTAGTAGGCCATTTCCAATCATCCCGCTCAACATACTTCCCTGCCTTGCTTTACTCAACGTTGTTAATTGTTACAACCTGACCAGGGTCTAAAGAACAAACATAGATAAGTCTCACCTGCCTTTTAGCTCTATCTGTCAGTGACTGATCAATGATATCTGCTGTGTCTGCCAACGATAAATCAATCAACAGCATCTGGCTTTAGTTTCCTTTTCATTCCAAGCTTGGCAGCAATTTCCCAATTCTCCGTAAAGCAGCTTTCACCTAAATCGTCAAAGTAAAGAAAAGACGAGTTGGTGCTGCTCAACTTTGGCCTATGTCTTCGCACAAACCTGACCTTAGCTTGGTGTCTTTTCCTGTCCTTTTCCTTGAGTAGAAACGTATGAACGGATTTCCCCTCTGTATACTGACCATTTGCGCAGCTTTTTCGGTTCGGCAGACCAGCCACACAGTACCGTCCTCCGCGATGTTTGCTGGAATTGATAGTTGAATCCATGCTAACAAGGGATTAAAGTTTTTGGGTACTCGTTATGACGTCATGCGCAGTAGCCAGAATTCGCACTTGAAATGCCAAAATAGCAAAGTTTGAGAGCACATAACCTTTTTCCATATGCGTAATGATACTTAAGTTTGTAGCATGCTGATCACAGCACAATGTTGCATTAAAAAATGCAAAAAGTTAAATTTCGGATTTTTGGATGCATAAGCCACTGTAAACAGACTTTCTTATCAATGCTTTATTTGAAGCTCTCACGGCTGTTGTATTGTGGTAACCCTGAAGTTCGTGGCTATTCTCACAGCTACTAATCTCGAAAAAGCATTCAAACATCGTATTTATCGCTTTGAATGTTACATCATAAATTCAGTTTACTTATGAACTATTCTCATCATACTTCTCATTATCTCATTACCTATTCTTAGTTTTGTTTTGAGTTTGAAGTAATTTCCTTTGAAAATTGAACGCTGTATGTATCTCAAAGCTGTGCGTTCAAGGTCGAAGGAAGCGTTTGCACTTGTACCAATAAAAGTTTCAGTCCTACAAAAGGTTCAATACACCCCCTCTCTATAAAGCCTTCCCTCTCTATGAAGTAAACGATTGAATGGGTTTTTGAGGTATGGATAATATTGTCAGGTAATATTACGTGTATAAAGTATGACCCTTGTTCAGAACTTGCCTTGTGTCTTAGAAACCTAGGAAATACTGATTTCGTGGAAGAAATCCAGAGGAAAACGTTTGAATAGAAGAATTTCCAGGACTATTAACTGACCCAGATGATTCAGAGGAAGATGAAGACAGTAGTGTAGTTTGTATGCATTTAGACTGGAAGAGCACAAAATCTTAAGGGGCCCTGTCAGATGTGTCTTGGAAAGGGGCTGAGCCCCCTTCCTAAAATCATGGGGGATTTTGGGGGCTGAGCCAACGTCATTAAGTATATTGTATGCTGCATAAGTTTTTAACTATGTCCTTGCCAAAGGAGAAGAAAGGAAAGGTACACTCGTATCAACAAAAGAAAATTGCTACAACCCTTTGTTGGCTTTCTCCTTCTTTTAATAATTTCACATATGCGGTAATGACAACAATAGCTTTATCATAAATGCAAAAATGGGTGTAGTCAAAGGTGTAGTATATCTATTTATTACAACACAGCCCCCCTGCTACAATTGTAAGGACTACACCACTATACAGAACCTTTGATACAGAACCATTTGATGAAAACGATGCTATAAATAAAAAGGTACTCTTGTTATGCTTCGCCCTCCTTACATACATACAGCCAAGAGCCAAGTTAATATGGCCTAATTTCAATTCAATTCTGATTTTATCAAGTCAACTCAATTGCAAGTTTATCCAAGTTTATAGCGAAGAAAGAACTATACACAACAGCAATAAATAATCATGCCAACAAACTACATTTAATATATTAAATATATATTATTTTAAATGTATTTTGTTAGTGTGGTCCACTATTTGTTGGCACCCAAAGATTTTGTTAATAAGTTTTTGGACAGGCAACGGGGCCCTACCAGTTGCTCTGACAGGTTTTACTTACCAGCCATGCGTAAATGTGATCCATATGATAGTTCATATTCTATAAGCCGCTTTTGTAAAAGCTATTTAAGGCTATGTAAAATGATGACTAAGCGGTTACATTGGAAATTCTTATATGCAGGCATATTATGATGTTTACAGGAAATTATATTCATCATATCATGTTAACTACCTGGTACTATTGAAACGATATTAAAAACGCCTTGCTTTGCATTTTGCGAAAATTTTCCTTTCTCATGGCAATTCATAATCACCAAATGCTGGCGTAGATCCCAGATATGATTGCTGTAGCAATGTAGCAATCAACCATAACGAAAACAGCAAGCTTGAACACTTTTATGCAGCATCTTTACTTTCAAATGTTTACTCAATCAAGCGGTTTAGGAGTTCATCGATCAAGTGATTAACTAGGTTAACTATTCTCAATAACTAATATTTGAATAAAAACTCAGTAATCACCAAACTATGGTTGCACCTTTTGCTATATTGTGTAGATATAAAACCTTAGAAGATCTCACATTATGTATCTAGCTTCGAATATAGCCACATCAAGTTCATCAATAGACGGGAAGTTCATTTAGCTGAACAGCCGTGGGTCTTCATGCTTCTCTATTCTGTGCTACTCGATATAAATCAACAAAGCTCAAATTTCCATCAAATTCTCGAATTTTGTCCCTATATCTGGTGTTTGGTCTACCTTTTCCTCTTTTTCCATACACGGCCCCAATCAGTAAGTCTGTACAAATGTCACCTTTTCTGAATACATGTCCGACAAAATCCATTTTTCGTTTAACGATGGTAGTAAGCAGTCCTTCACTAGTTCCAATTTTACTCAAAACATATTCATTGGTCTTTTTATCAGTCCACTTTATTCATAATAAGCGTCGATAGCACCACAGCTCAAAGGAGTTAATTTTCTTTTTGTGAGTTGTTTTTAGAACCCAGAATTCCGATCCATAAGTAGCAATATTAAAGACGAAGGATCTTAAAAGTTATAGATTATAGGAACCCTGTCTGATTTTATTGAATCACTGCATTTTTGATGCCCTTCATCAATTGATATTTGAATTTTCCTCGTAGAGTCGTCTTCTAGTACTGGAAGTGGATCTGTAAGTCTAAAATCATTGTTTCTGAATTTTGCGTCTCCAATCAAACTGTTTTCCATTTTAGAT
>WIPJ01033923.1:30567-71657 GCA_018155075.1 Cassiopea andromeda | reverse complement strand
ATATATATATATTTATATATATATATGTATATATGTATATGTACAATACTAGATTTAGGATTATCTGATAGGTAACAAACTCCTGATTGATTTATTTCTATTCTTATTAATTGCTTCTGTTACGAGAAAACAAGAGAGATCTTACTTTTGCTAGATTTTTGTGATGAAATACAAGTTGTATACATCGCCATCCTCAAGCTCAAGAAAAGTTGACAAATATTTTTACCAGGAGTTGAAATCTGGATTCAAGCTATTTTATCCTCGACATCCCAAACGTACTTATATGTGACTCTAAATCTGTCCTGTTTTTGAGAGCCTCAAACGAAAAGGGTTTGCTTTCTCACTGGGACCTCTCTAGTAAAAATGGTTAATAGGTCCTACTTGATCAGTTTCTGGGTCAATTTTACAAGCAACCTATCACTGGTAACCGTTTCTGACTATTTGGTTCCTTTGACTTTTCGGTCAGTATCTAAACTCTTACTCTCTCTAACAGACGAAACAAGCTTTTAAATAGATCGAAAAATGTTGCCGGCTTTTGTGCTCAGATTACGTTCTGTAGTACCAACTGACTAATTAGTTGAATTTCCATCCAAAGAGATGCTTGGGAATGACAGACTATTGCATTTTAACCGATGCAGAATACTGATACATGGAATGGCTCCGAATAAGTGATATGAGAGGACTTGAAGTGAATGCCTTTGGAGGATACTTACCATCTATTGATGCTTTTTTCTCTATTATCTCATGGACCTCACCATTGGTATCGACAACAACAACACGCACCTCGTACTCCACTCCTTTCTCTAGTCCAGCGATGATTACCTCTGTATCAGCTTTGGTTGCTGCTTTTAATTCCCATTGCCACTTACTCTGTCCCTTCTTTCTGTATTGGACTTTTATTTCTCTTATGTTCCCACTGCATTGAGGCAACTGCCACTTTACTCTAATGGCACTGTCTCTGACATGCATGATAACATTTTGGACTGGACCAGATGCTATAAAATAATTATTGAGACAACATAAACAGAAATGAAAATCCTTGACCTAAAACTGTCACCAAGTAATGCTCGTTCCAATCAAAAACGGTTGATTGATATTTTGTTATACTAATTGCATGCAGCAAAAGCATTAGAAGACAGTGGATCTATAGGAAGTCATTGAAAGCAAATAGAATTGACGTGTCATTGCTAAATTAAGTAGTTTCAGTGAAAAGACATTTTGAAAACTAATTTCTTCCTTACAGAAGAAAGAAAAAAACGATAAAAGTAGACTGCTTCACTCAACGATAGACATCTTGCAAGTCAATCTATCTAAAAAGATGAGTATGCTTTTCACTATATGAATACACAATTTAGCCTTATTCTGTAAAAAAATTCAATTAAGTTCTGCTAGCATGGCAGGTATCTAGAACATATGTTAAGAAGCAGGGTGAGCTACTCTTGAACATGTCATAAAATAGAAGTTGCATAGAAGAGATTAGTAGAGTTATAGCACACATTCCGCTCCTATACGTAATAGTTGAAAAGTAGATTATCTTTTGAATAAGCTGAAATTTTAAGCATTCAAACTATGAATAAATTACAGGGCAAAGTCTATCAAAATTCATGTTTTATTCAACATATATGCTTGATGCTCAAGAGCTTAAGACTGAGATTAATTTAGGACCTTACGTTTCATCTTGAATGTAGTTGTAACATTCACTGCTCCAAACGTGTTGTTACTAACACATGTGTAAGCTCCAAAGTTGCCTTCAGAATCCAATGCAAAATGATGACTTAGATTGTTCAAGCTCTGTTTCAGAAGAGTTCCATTTTGGTATAAGAAAACATCAGGTGTTGGACGGCCAACAGCATTGCACTTTATTAAAATATTTTCACCTATGCATCCTAACCTCTCCTTGCTCTTTTGCATGAATTCTGGACCATCTGCATTGTAATAGGAATAGGAGAATTCAAATATTTGAAGAGAACGTTACAGAATTCGGCATTTATCAATAATAGGCTATTTTTAATTCCTCCTGAGTTATTGGTTGGACCGGAAAAGCTCTAAAATTCTATAACACTTCAATTAACTACATGTACCTTCTAACACTTACAGTTCACTGTTAAATATGTTGATTTACTTGCAACTGATCCAACGCCATTCGATGCGAGGCAAATATACTCTCCGTGTTGTCTCCTATTGACAGAGGGTAAGAGAATCGTTCCGTTTACACTTGATAATTCAGTGCCAGTAGGACTGCGCCAAATGAAATTCGCCCTGGGATTCGCTGCAATGACATTGCAATTCAAAAAAACATCTCGTCCCTCCAATGTTGCTATTGCTGATGAGGTGGTGATTTCTGGTCTTACTATAAAAGGAATCATATGAACAGATATTCAACCGAAATTAATGCTTTGTAACGTTGAGGATATGTTTGAAGCTTCGAGGAGATCCTGGATAATGACATGATATTGTAAAATTGAAGTATTCTGGTGAGCACCTATATGTTTTCTCCTTCTAACGATAAAATTCTCTGAATTATCTATTAGGACGTATATGGACATAGTGAGATAGCAATTTAAATTTTGAAGCCATTTTTGGAGAAATTTACAATTACCTCACTTTAAAGCAAGCAAACATTTAATGACTCTTAAAGCTCACGATCAAATAGGATAGAGAGAAGGAAAAACGATAGGAGAGTATGAACAAGAGAATTTTCTAGGTTCATTGAATGTTCTAAATGTTCTCATTAGAAAAAACCTTTCTTAGCATCAGTCCTTAGCGATCTTGGAAGTAAACTGCTTACATAAGGACGCAAGAGAGAGGTTGAATATTGTGAATTTATATTATTTTTCATTTATTAAACGACTCGCAAACATTGGTTTGTAATAGTTTGTTCTATTATTGTCTATGTTTGGTCCAATATACATTGATCTGCTCTTCACTAAATGGTGGTTTATACAATGAGAATTTTCTGCCATTACATTACGTACCTGAATAATTGCATAATTGTGACTGAAGAAGGGGTGATTTTCTCTTCTTTACAGTTGGTCGTTAGTTTTTAGAAGTTATGAATTATGGATAGAAGTTACGACGATAGAAGGATAGAAGGCACAGCAACAACCTTCCTCTTGCAAGCAATAAATTGCATAGCAGAGCACCAGGGAAGAAGGGCAGGGGCAGACCAATAGTAACATGAATACAAATATAAGAGACTACACAGGGTTAACGGCAACAGAGGCAGTTATAGCAGCTCAAGACAAAACAGATTGAAGAAAATGAGTTGAAGATTCGACACTGTTGCCAATTTTCTATTCGTATTGTAGCCAATAACTGTCTGGTTATATTCAGTGTTTCCATAATAGTAGCTAATCATGTTGCACTGAGCAAACCGGCACCTTGTTATGCTAGATAATAATACAAGAAAAGTAGTATCAGTGATTGAAAACAATAGATTTCCAAACAATTCCTATTCTATATGTTATTATCTAAAGCTATACTAGGATCAACCCTTACCACATCCATCTGTCTTCGAGGCTGTTCATAATAGTTACAATTACATATGAATGATATAGTATTTCTTCAGCCTTATTATATCTATGAGATCCAAAACGAGACATTTTCCATAACTATCTAACTTATCTTTGCTATATGTTTGACTGCGTTTTGAGCTGTTCAATGGGCAGATCAAGCTAACTAAATGAATGTCTAATGAACTCCAATAAATTGAAAATATGAATTACCTTGAATATCAAGAACCAGTGTCTGAGCAGGACTTTCACCAACTCTGTTATAAACAATGCATTGATAAGTTGCTTTGTAATTGTTGTATTCCTTGTAATCAAGAGGCAAAGTTGTGAACGTAGAAGAACTCCCATCTTGCACAACAACTGAGTATGATCCATTTACAAATATAAATCTATATTTAGGAGATAGTGCTGCCCTAGCCGTACAAGTTAAAGTCACCGATGATCCGTTGATAGGAAAAGGAGGTGATGCTGTCAACTTAACTTGAGCAGGTGCATCTAATGGAAAATATTCAAGTGTAAGGTAAGGATACAATACTTGAAATATATAACAGACATGCAAACAACACCAATACAAGCACAACGCGCAAAGCAACAAAACTTCTCTAGAAGGCCCTATTAACAATTCTGTTACGATAATACTAGTTCAAGAGAAAGCTTTCTATGCAAGTTTTGAAAGCTCAGAAGTTTTAATATTCTTAGCAGTGAGCATATTGAGAGTAGCACTTCGTCAGACACATTTCAATCCATTTTAAGAACAAATTCAGGAGAAACAAGACTTAGTGACAAGCGAGCATGAGTAAAATGATTAATATACCCATTATTACAGCAGGAAAAGCAGGAATTCATCCAACAGATCATTTACAATGCATATCGCCCTTCTAGAGGAGATCTGAAGAATATGCTAAAACTGTTGTGAGTATGAGAACTTGTTTTGTTAATATCGTAGTGACCCTTTGCACATTATACCCATGTTACTTGAATGAATTCCTAACAATAGCTGAATGGAAAGTTTTTAATATGGTCTTCATCAAAGGCATGGTTGTCGTCGAAGGTGTTAATGGCATTGTTTTCATTGAAGGTTTTCATCAAAGGCAAGTGATCATTTCTCTCCATTGTACCAATTTAATACACAAAATAGAATCACAAATCATGGACACAGTAGACGATGGCACGCATGACGCAATACTTTCGATAATATAAGCTTCCTGCTTGACTTTAACAAAATACTTAAAAGTATTAAATGAAAATGATTTTTCTATAGGCTCTAAGGATTACAAATAGATAGTAAAAGTAGGCAAAATGTTTATTGCCCCTTCCACAAGATGCTAAAAAGTTATATACATAATTCTTTACAGAAATAATAATGAGGACTAGGTAATAAGGACATTAGATAAATATAAACCATGTGGTTCTTCTTTGATAGTAAACTTCACAATAGTGAAAAAGTGAGATATCTAATCTTTTATATGTCACTTAATATAAGGACGTCTATGGAAAAATCCTTTAGGGGCCACACTGAAGATTTTTGCCAGACATATCTTTGATAAAACTTCTCTAATTATTGATCGAATTAGAGCTTGTCAAGCAAATGAGATTTTTAATGGCAAAGCAACTTACGGTTGATACGGATGGATGTCGTTCTATTCATTGCTACTGTGAATGGATGACTAATAATGCATGTAATTTTCTGATTCTCCATTGCTTGAGAGGGATTTCGGATAGAAAGCACACTTGCAACAGTTAAGACTGGTGATCCTAGTGATGTATTGGACACTGTAGCATTTATTGTTGAACTATATTGCCATGCAATGGTTGGTGCTGGTCTTCCTTTTGCAGTGCATGTTAGGTTTGCTGTAATGCCTGCCGTAATTAACGTTGATGGTTTCATCGATTCTTCATCATTTAGAGATATTGAAGCTAGAAATGTGAAAGAATAATGTAGATATGTAGAAAATCGACAAAAGTATATTCTAATGATATCAAGTATGAACAGCATTGGATTTGCAATAAGAATAGTAAAGGTATAGTTGAGATGACAGAAGAGGGACTTGCTGCACATTATGCTCCTGAAAAAAATGTAGAACATTCACTACATCCAAAACCGACTGAACAGGAGAGAAAAATTAGATGTTAGAAAATTGGGAGGAAGCCAAGTTAATTAAAATAGGAAAGAGAGTCAAACGACCTAGCAAAAGTATAAGTTACAAAGCTAGAGTATTAATCAATATTTTAAACAAAGCCTTTCAGAAATAAAAATACAGCATCCGCTGGATATAACTAACTAATGAATTAATGTATGCTACTGCTGCAGTTGTATCGATGGATAGTGAGATCGAATTAAAGAAGCAGAGAAATCCTGACAGAACACAGCTTGCATGGAAAAAGAGGATTAAGAATGAAATTAATCGAATTAGAGGTGATTTAGCAATGCTCGCAGAGTTAATGAAAGATGACTGATTTAGTGATAGAAAGAGGACATAGATAGTGAGAAGATAGGCAATTAAAGATAAAAGAGGCAGTGATTTAGCAAAGGAAAGGATGCAGAAAAAGATACAAGCGAAAGCACAACGAATAAGAAGGTTGAGAGAGGAGCAAACAATTTTGGCAGAACACATTGTTTAAATCAAAACCTAAGGAATTCTACCGAGAACTTGGAAAAAAACAAATAATGATGATTGATCCACCATCTGCAGATTGTGTCAAGCATTGTGGACATCAGTTTTAGAAGATGGTAAAAAATCACAAGGACAAGGCTGATGTGATAGTATTAACGTAATGACAAGGTAGTTATGGAGTGCCTCTACCAGAGTAAACCAAAGTGGAATGGATATCAAAAGGGAATGCATAAGTTTTGGGTAGAAAAAAGGAATGTTTTCTGTAACCGAACAGAGACTACTGGACCAAAAAAACAATATGTTAAAGAAAAACCGGTTGACTCATCTTGAACTGGAAGAGATTAGAAGAAACGTAGGTGAATTAGAACAGGGAAGCGTACTTGAAGAAGTTGAAGTTTAGGCAAGCGAAACTTGTAACATAGAATCGCCAGATAGATCCAATGAAATGGGAAAATCGATAAATTCATGACAGCAATTTAAATGCAAATGAAGACAAAAAGATAATGATCGAGCAAATGAAAGGCATCTTATGCAACAATGAAAGAGAGAGATTGGCATCTTTGAGAAGGTTAAACAACAACAGATTACAATCTGTAGTTCAAGAGGTTGATACTGTGCTTGGTAAAATGAAGATGAATAATATCACTGATGCAAATAACTTGATATATGCAGGTGCAGTGTTAGCTCAAGAGTTGCTAGGATTGTGGAAGACCTACCACACTGCCAAAAGAGAACCATGGTGGAAAAGAAGACTGTCTATTTTTGCAGAGGTAATGAAAATTAAGTATAAGATACACACAGAAGGGAATCACTATAAAAATGGACGAAATATCACAAAGACTAAAAGCAGCACCAGGAAAATAGTGATACAACGATAGGATACACCAATATCAACAGAATTAGACATTCCGGAACAATCAAGGAAAATTATGAGATATGGTGCACGCATACTTAAATGCAATACGAATGAGTTGCAGAAGAGTAACAGAAAAACAAGGAACGACAATAAACAAAGAGCATCACCCAAGGAGTGATGTTCCAGGAATATTGGTTTCAAGAAAGAGGTAGAAGAGGTTTGCAGAGTTGTGCACACTGTGGAAGGGGAGAGGAACATAGTCTACATTGGTACATAAAGAACATTAAAAATAAATATTGAGGAAAGTCGATGGAGCAAGCTTAGTTACTATTGAGGGAATAGTTGAAGCAAGTGAGTATAAAAAGACTATAAACCAGACAATGGAAAATGCATGGAAACAAAAAGCACTGCCCAGAAAGTGTTTGAATGAGAGTGAAGGAGTAGATTGGGACAAGTCATGGCAATGGATTGTTAGGGGTGATTTGAAGGGATGTACAGAAGCTTTCTTTTTCAGTGCCTAGGAAGAGGCTTTGTGAACAATCTACATAATTTTTCATATTTATAAGAATGCTGAGTCTCCGTTGTGCAGAATGCGGAGAAAGAGGTAAGACTATTAGCCATCTTGTAAGTGAATGTGGAACACTTGCATGAAAGGAGTACAAAAAGGCATGCTAATGTGGCAAAATATGTTCATTCGCAGCTTTGCCAAGAGGGAGGTTTTGAACGGGCAGATAAATGATATGAGCAGAAGCCGGACACAGTTATTCAAAATGAGAACTTTACGCTTTTATGGATTTTCACCAGTCAGTGTGATGACAGAGTGATTGAAGACAGGAAGCCAGAATTTGCTTTTGGTAGGTAAGAGAAGCAAAGAAGTGTAAATAACGATTTACACATATAATTTACAAGAAGACCAGATGTTATAGTAATTCATAAGGAATATAAAGATGCTCTTATTGCTGATATTGCTGTAGATGTGGATACGAGGATTGCAGAAATATAGTTAGAGAAGATAGAGAGAGAAGCTTCAAGATCTGAAAGAGAAGTAAAGTGGGGGGTGGGAACTCTGCAATGTGAAAAAGTTGTTCCAGTAGTGATTGGTGCCCTCGGAAGCGTTACAAAGGATCTTGAATGTTGGAATTAAAATATAGGCATTGTGCCGGAGGTAAGAGTGCTGCAGAAGACTGTGTTATTGCGGATTGAAATAATGCTGGGAAAAGTGCTAAACTTTACAGGAGCAGGACATGTGTTAGTTTTTAGTCATTTGCTTTGACTCGCCTAACAGGAAGAAAAACGACAATAAGACCAGCCAGTGCAGATATGCTTAAAATCCCATAATAATTTATAAGAATAACGATAAAAATAAGAACTCAACAACAACGGCAACAACGACAGCAATATAATTTTTGTGCCCATTTTTAGAAATTACTATGAAAGAGCCTCGTAAGTAGGTGAACTGAAGAGAAAGAAGGTCCCCATAGGTCTTGATGTGCAGGTATATGTCAAGATTTTATTTTGTATTCCAATGTTTTAGATGGCTATAAAATCTCATCGCAGTTCTATTAATGCAGTGCTTCTCAAATACATTTATACAAAGCCCTCCTCCAATGACAGAGAAAATGTTTCGCGCTCCCCATGCCACGGTAACTATAAGTAAAATTGGTATTTTTATTGGTATTGATTGTAAAACTGAATCATTATCATCATCAAAATATTATTGCATCATTTTATTCTAAAACTTCATCATTGTGCTATAAGCAATGGAAAGACGTATAATAAAACTTATAACCACATACATCAACATTAGTTAGTACCTTGTTTTTTCAGAGCTGCAATTGTTAGACACTCCTATCATATCAAAGGATTTCTATGGATCAACAAAGAATTGAACCAGTTCATCAGAATGGCGATAGAGGCTTGGTATATTAGTATGCAGAATAGAAAGTGGAATATTGTTGGAGTCCAAAGGTGCAAGCTCAGAAACATTAAAGTACCTTGAATGGATAGTATTAGGGAAGTTTTCATCAACATCGTATTCACTCAAGAAAGGTAGTCCAGTAAGATCTGAATTCGATCGAAAACTAGTTAGTTCATGGATAACCGAGGGCATTTCAAACTTATTTATGTGCAGCATAGTAGTGATTAGGATAGCACCTCTATTAAACTATGTTGACTTCATACGCAAAAATATAAAAGGAACTGTATTTGTTGTAAACTGGGCGATCTTGAGATCAGAATGGACTTCCTGTGAAATTTTGAGTTAATTATGTTTAATCAAACTTCAAGCTGTTTACATCGGAATTATACCATTTTCGAATCTGAATCAACGCTTCTGTAAAACTTTAACATTACACTCAACTCTGTTCAATCACAACAACAGAATAAGATGCAACAAATAAACAAGAGCCTAGTGCCCCTTTTAGTCCTCTGCTGCGTCCCTTAACAACAGTATGTGAAAGAAGATTATTCCATCTAAGGAGAATTTAAAAGTAAAAGAGGGGCATGATTGTGGCTAAATTTGAATGCATATATGTCAACAGGATATCGCCATTATGTGTGAAGCAATAAAAATATCTTAACTACTTAATGTTTTCAATGCATGAAACAAAAAATTTTTTGTCGGAATTCATCAGTTAGCAATAAAAACATAAAATTGGAAAAATAACAAATAATAATTAACGGGACTTACTTAAAATATTATTTAAGCTTAATCTTTCGGTCCTCTAATTTTCAAAGTACTTATGTGTACTAAAAATACACCAGCATAGATTGCAGTTAATTTCTGCAAATACAACTTGATTCAAGTGAGTGCCCAACTGTGCCAAACTAGAATGGAGACAATATAAGTATATACTGAAAGATCACTTCGAACAATTTCGAACAGCATGGTGTTTTGAATAAGATGTGATACGAATAGTGAAAGTAACATAAAACTGCAAAAGCATCCACTCACTATAAACATTTTCCAGTCTGTGCTTTTCACTTGTTATAGGAAGTTGTAAAGTGCCACCAGCATCATAATACTCCAAAGTGCAAGAGAATACTCTCTTTTCATCGTCCAATGTGATTGGTGAAATTACTAAACTCATCGGATTGCCAGGTGATGTGATGTTGACTCGTGCTCTATTGTATCCTGACAGACTTGCTTCTTTAACTATTTGTTTTTTGAAGGAATTATATGTTGTTAGGTCTGTTGGTGCACCTCCAGCAGGATCGCTGTATTTACATATCAAATCTTTGAACGTACTTCTATCGACAGCAGGATCAAATGTCGCTGTTAAAATTAGTAATGAGCCATTCTGAATATTTTGACTGGAAATCGTCACATTAACTGAAGCGGTGTTATTCAAGGCTAGAGTTGGATGAAAACGAAGAAGAATTAACAAATACACATGGAACTACGTGCAAAATGATTGAATAACACTCAAAATTGTACCATAGTAAAATGTCATGATGCCTTTAATAACATCGAAATCATATCTTCAAGATAAAGTAAATCAATCTATCATACTATAAGAAACAATCCACTCAAAATGCCATTTTTTAACTTTAGGCAAGAAGCCACATTCGGATATCTTTTCATGAACAAAGTTTTGAATTAATACTAAGCGATGACGCCAATTTTTATTTCAGTTGCAAAGAATTGCATATCGCTGAAAGAGATTAGTATCCTCGATATGAGTTTTAGCGCTACAATTTGGCAAATCGATATAACTTTTTAATGTTTTAAAATAGGGTGCTCTCCAATGCCGACTTAGATGCTGAATAGGAAATTGATCAGATCTCTTTGCGAAATATTTTTTATGGGTGGCTCATTGGGCTTTTCAAAAATAGCACTCAATCGAGTAATAAACCATACTGGAAAGTATAAAGTTGGTGCGAGACAGTTGTATGCTAAAGAAAATCTATGGTGCCCCAATATCACTCCAAACCAACATCTGCATGCAGAGATGCACTTAGACACTTTTCCTTGAGAGGTGGAGGGCTTGACTAGTTGACCAACTATTATCCAGCCTAAAGAACATGGAAATTCAATTGTTTGACATGGACAAGAAAATCATTTTAACAGAAATTATGCATTAATCAGTTGGTCTTCCTGTAGTATCCAGGTCTATTTTAATGAAATTCTTGGAAAGTCAACGCAAATAAGTAGGAAATCATCAATGAACAACTTTGAGTAGAAGTGTATCCCCTCCTCCTAAATTAACAGTTTTCCACTCAATACGTCTAATTTCTATCTCCACCATTATAATCAGTGGTATCAGAAATTCCATTTTCCGAAATTTTGATTCTCAGAACCCTACTGCTCTAGAATCGTTTTCCGAACAATCTCTGCCAAAAGTCATGGAATACCTGCATTATTTCTGCTGCTCAATTAGTAGTATCCCCCCTCTCCCCTCAAAACAATGTTGACAGGTACAGAACAAGCCACTATAATTGCAGACTATTCTCTGACAAATGAACACTTAATTCGACATATTTTTAGAGGGGAATTCAATCGTTCGACATGGATAAGAAAAACAATGGTGTTCCAAGGACTCTTGGCAGAGATTGTCTGAGGTATGTATGGAATTGGACACAATACCACTGCGATGCATGTATGGAATTTAGGGATTTCAATGTTGCTCAATTCAATGGTGTTACTTTAAGCTTTATAAATCTCATAACATAGGAGGTAGGCATAGCATTATATATTAGATCGTCTATGTTAACTGTACAGTTCAGCAGTGTGACGTCAAGAAAATTCTATGTTTAGAATTATTTGTTGGCAGAAACTGTAGCTGCTTCTTCAAGAATGCCTTTACCATAACCTTTGATGATCTTTACATCTAAATTCGTTCAATACAAATCTCGCGCTGGAGCTTCATTCATGCCAAGGAGGCACAAATCAATTGAATTTAAAGAATGCTGCGACACCGACCAAGAAATTTCAAAGAGCATCTACTATTGGGATAGTATTTCGGGCCTTTTGACTAAGTGCGTAGGAGCCCTAGGGTACAGGGAGCACGTGCCCCTCCAAAGGTTTACAAAACTGCTGGTAAGGTCCCCCTTTGAAGCTTATGGATTTGTCTCTTTTGTTTGCGAGGATGCCCCTTGCCTCTGAAATCAACATTTTGACTGCTTCCTACGTCCTTGCATTTGGCTGTTGCGCTGAATTGTACATCCGCCTAACACTAGTTCCGTCTTCGACTGTATATTGTTGAAAAAAGTCAGGTATTAAACTGAGCTGTTGCTGGATTTCAGCGAATCACGTTTATCAAGACCCCTACGTAATGCCACACCTATATAGCCACGCCCAACAGCTTTTTGTTGAGCCCTGGTCAGAATTCTTCCCTGGATCCGCCTCTGGATGTAGAAGAGTAGAATATCGTACAAATCACTCACAGAATCTGTGGTTTTATCTCCTTCTCTTGCTGTCACTAGAGTATTGGTCTAACTTCTTACGTTTTCTCAACACTACTCATTTGCATAAAAAGCATTAAAGATAACAAAAGGGTTCAATTCCAACACAGACACCATGGCTATACTGAGGTGCCCTATAAATGAACACTATTACCTGAAAGTACTTTTTCTTTACTACTGTTCTTGAGTTTAAATATCTGTAGTCAGTTTCTAACAGTGTTGGTTTGGTTTGAAAACGAAGATTAGACCATAGCTGTCGTTCTCCTGAGTATAACGGATGACGTAAATTCAACAAAGGTGCCGACAAGAGTTGCCTTTCTGCCTTTTCCCTATTCTGTGGTAAAACTGACCAAAAATTCTTTGAATTTGGTTGGATTTGTGTTGAGCTTTCAAAATAAAACAAGACTACTTCATCGGCTTTAAAAATGGAAAAATCCTTCCTATTCAGATTTTTGGCAGGAAAAAGCTTGGATCTTAGAAAGGCAGTAAATTAGACCGAAAGATGACTGTAGAATCCATATTACCAAAAAACCTTTGCAGAATTATGTGAAATTTGTTCGAAAATGCAGAATGAAAAAAGATGGTTAAATTAGAGAGATAGACAAATAGGAAAGACACAAAAAAGAGTTTTTACGAGATTCAGGAAATTCTCCCTCGGATATTGGGAAAAATTTACATCAAAACTACAATACATACAGTTTGTTGAATATAGCAAAGTAAGAATTCTTTTCATGAGGCCTTTCTCAAAACATAGCTCTTCACTTTTCTTTACCATGCAGAACATATTTTATCGCATTGCTAAGCTTCCGTTCAAATGCTTTTGTAATGGGAGTGTAAATGAATTTTCTTAGACAAAGATAATGCATGAATCTTCAAATCAAACAAGATTTTAAGCATAATCTTCATTTTGACTGTGTTTATTAAAGCAATTATAAACTAGCAGTGTTTGCTTAAATTCAATAATTTGTGGATAGAAAGCTTTCACAGGGGCGTCGAAACGATTCTTAAAGTGGGGGGGGGGCCTAATTAATCGAATTCACAGAGGTCACGGATAAGCTCGGAATTCTGCTTATTTGTGTTGTCTAGAGTATCACATTTTAAAGTTTTTAAACATTAGCACGTGGTAAAAGGTTGTTTGTGGTGCCTTGTTCTAAAACAAACAAATTGTTGAATAATACAAGTTCAAAATCCTATTTCAATACACCTTTCACCGTATAACTTCTGAAAAGTAGCATGTTTTATAACACAGGATTCTAGTATTTTATTATTAGTTAGGGCCTGTCTTGTGAAAAAGTGATCAGTTTGCTTTTTCAATATATGTTAAGATTTTTCTTTGATACTGCACTGCAAAAAAGTGGGGGGGAGTGCCCCCCGGCCCCCCCGGTTTCGACGCCCCTGTTCCAATTTTAATCAAATTGTTTCAATTTATGTTTGTTCTGTTTTATTTTTGTGCAACAGAGGTCTGCGTGAATTGTGGCACTGCTGAAATTTTACTGCAAGTTAAGTAATCTAAAATTTTAACTAGGTAGATCCTGGCAATTACTTACCAATAACATTGCATAACATCAACTGCATATAAATTGGTCCGATGAGATTCATTGTCCAATCTAACAAATTTGTAGATTAAAAATTTTTCAGAAAAGAAAGCAATACAAGACAAACTGTTTAAGGGTCGTTTTTATTTTGGCTTCATCATGACAGTGAAATGAATTCGCTAAAACTAATCCATGGTAATCATTCAGCTTTAGATAGAAGAAAGCCATGACCTGAAAGTGTGGTCTAACAGAGCATAATTAGGAACGCACATACACGAGGAGACAAAAATATTAGAGCACCTTAATTATAATGTCGTCCTAATTATTTTGGCGCTTAGCAATATTAATGATTAGCATTCAAAAACTCCCTATGCCTTAAAAAAAAATATGCTAAATTTTAAATGAAGTGATAGGAAATTTATTGAGGACTTTAAGAATAATAGAACTGCCATAATACTATAGGAAATGAAACAGGTGCAAGAAAAATAATTGAAGGGGTGAATACGAGTGAGTTGCGAGTTGAGGAGCGAGTAAGTTTTTAAAATTCCAGTTGAAAAGATCTTTGGATAAGATTTGAATGTCGCTTTTCGCTATCAAATGAAAGTAAAACCATGAGAACTTTTGGAAAAATTGATAAGAACGACAACCTACAACATTTTGCTCAAAACGTTGCAAGTTCACCCTCTGTCGTGTTTTTCAAATCCCTTTGGCCTGAAGGTGTTGGTAATCGAAAAATTTATAGTTTAACGACGACTTAATTGAGTTTGACTTCTCACTCGCGTACTCACTGGCAAATAAACCATGCCTCTTCAGTGTAATTGAAGTATAGTTGCTATTAGTTCGATCCCTTTCTCATAAAATATAAATTGAGAAAGCTAAGGTCATGCAGTAACTTTGTTTATCTTCTGATAAAGTTCGAGAATGCTAAGATTATTGCTGAAAAAGGCTATGAAATGGAAGGGCTCATATAATTTTTTGGCATAACTGCATAAGTAGGTGTTGGATTACAAGTAGTCTACCCTACATTCAAATTTTGATAGTATAAGTACAGTGCAAGATAAGTGAAACTACAGTTGCTTCTTGCTACTGTAATTTTGAGTGTAGAAAAACTATTACACCTTCTCACTATCTGATATCTTCTAATCTTACTTAAGATTAAACTTCTAAGGAGAATGTAGAATTAATTTTTCATACTATTAAACTACTAAACCCTTTTCGTATAATCTCCTGAGTAATTGATTTGGATGTAGTCATATTTAAGTTATGCAACTCTTGACACATGGGATTTCCAAATATGTTCGAATATATTTATTGATGAAAAATATACTACCTCGTTGTTGCTCAGTGCCTTTTGTATGTTTACTGAAGAGTTCATCAATGGATATTCCTAAGCTCCCATACAGATAACACACTTACTCTATTTATGACTTATGTTTGTATATTATACATGGCTTTGCATGGAAAAAGTTAAGAGAAATGTAGGAAGCCATTGTAATGTTGCCTTTAGATTAAAGTCTTGCAAATAAAATCATAATTTTTGATTTGATAATTTATTAAAGAATCTTCTTTAGTAACGTTTTGGCTTCCCTGTCCTGATGCAAGCGTTCTTGCTTTGCAGCAAATAGTCTTCCACTAGAATTTTCAAATACGGCATTATAAAGAGAGCTTTCATGAAGCGTGAATCCTGTCATCCCCGATCTACAGTAGCTTTGATTTCTTACAGCCATTGCTCAAACAGGATAGCAGACAAATATTTCTACCTGATCAAAGATTCCACCGAAGCCTTCAGAAATTTTAGATAAAATATTACAGGGATAGTGCCAGGAACTTTCAAACAGGGAGTCTGACTATTCACATAAAGGAGCTAAAGCACAGTTACCAGTGTATTTCAAAAATGTCCGATTATATTGTTTCTCACCTTCCGACGGTGGGCAAGCTTTTTCAGACGAGGGCAATAGCACCCTAGCCCTTTTCTAGTGCCATCCCTGAAAATTTTCATCATGTTGCAAAATAAACATAATTAAAATCTAAAATCTTGTCAAACAAATAATGGACTTCCTCTTTCTAGGTATGCTCGACTACTCCCAATCCTTGGCAGCTTAAGTGCATTTTTAGAGCATTGTCCCAGAATAAGAGCATAGAGTTATTAAAACAATACAAACTGCATTATAGAGAATATCCATTCTCCTCAGAATTCTTCATTTTGTGTTATTGATAACTTGAAGGCTATTTTGGATTCAAATGCCATCTTGAAGAGTGATGATCTGTTGTGCACACATGGCTTGATCTCACATTCATAAAAAGAAACCGAAATATTCATAATCTGTTGCATCACTCTATCAACCAGTTGATAAACATCACATCATTTAAGCTTCTACATTACTATTCCAATTCTAGTGAAAACTCTCTTTGAAACAAAGAATCTTCATTCTTTTACTGGCACAACGCTCCATTGAAAGCCATATTCTTGTTTCAAGTCTATGAGATGGCCATGTAACAATAATGACAGAGTGTGTTGCAGAATTTTATTAACAATCATTTCTCACAGGCTTGGCAGAATTTACACTGAACACGTTATAAGACAACGCTCACCTTCTAGGAAACAGATATTGTATTGTATAATATGCTAGATTGACAGAAGATGTCTTTATGTTTTTTATTATTTCTATCGCACTTAGACCGATAAATAAAACAGACACTTTAAGCTCTTGCAGGCCTTAAACTCATTCCTGAGACGGCATAGGTAGTTACTGCTTTGAAAAGCTCCTTAATTTGAAATGTATTTGCTATTAAATGAATCTTAGCCATATTCTTTAACCTTCATTACTGTTTGTTTTAAGTATAGATCGTAAATACCTTCAGCATTTGAGGAAACGTAGTAAGGTATCCACAGCAGCGCAGCAACAATGTTCGATATTTGAGCTACCACGGTTAAGTCCACGGCTAATAAACGCAAGCGTTTCTCCAAAAAAGCATGAAAAACTCTTAGTCTCTCTCCAAAGCCATAATGTAGTATAATATCCGTGAAATAAGCAGCGGAATCATGATTTATTTCCTTTTTGCGTCTAGTGTACACTAACTTTCTGCCTTACTGGGGCACCCTTATGGATTTGCATGCTGGGCCAATGTTTTGTATACAATGGGATTAGTCACTCAGCGCTCAAGTTCAATTAAATCTATGGAAAATTCACGTCTTGGCCAGCCGAGATCTCAACAGTTTTAAGTGACACCTTGGTCAAGGGGGTTAGCCCTTTTTGAGCAATAATCTTTATGCAACCAACATCTCAACTAGGCCAGCTAGCGAGCTGCTTGTGAACAGCCCCTAAATACATAGATTTTTCTTATTTGCAACAACTTTGGATGGACTTCTGGTGCTGAAGAAGTTTTTTTCTAATTTGGGAATAAAAATTTGCTATTTCGAAATCTTTGTTTTACAATTTTCTCTTATCAACAGCTATGCTCTAAACCGAAAATAAAATGGGGGTCTAGAAAATTTCTGAAAATATTGCTCATGGATTGAAAATAAGTGAATTGGGGGGCAGTAAAATGATGGCATGGATTGGAAAATGTAAGACAATGTTTCTAGAAAAGTCTGTTCATAGGCAGTGCAAACATGACGTAGAAGCAAAACAATGGAAGACATGAGGAAAAGAGAGTTACTTTGGAGTAAGTACATGCAACTATTCCGAGGAATGATCAATATGCAGTAGATATAAAGTAAGTCAAAAATTGTTAAAATGAACAGACGAGGGGGTTGTAATAAGCAGCAGGATTTTTAAATCAGCGAATCTTGAAGTCATTACCTTCTCCCCAGCTTCCTATAAGGTTGAATTTTTCTTTTTCCCTTTCACTTTTTGCGCTTTCCTGTACTCCAAATTATTATTCATTCCGTTTCTACGGAGGTCAAGCCGTTCGGCTTCTGTTTGGTATAGATTGGGCGTTAGCTAAAAGACCATTACAAAATATTTCAACTTGGGCATCCTTTCTTTCACACATGCTCACGGGTATTGTAATTAAACAACCCTTTATTAATGGTATAGTAACATAAAGGCAACAATCACTAAATGAATCCTGAGAGTGAGCTTTGCATAGATTGCACTTAATCTAGCAAGACGCCATTTTGAGATACATCATGTCGGTGGTGCGTCTTCTAATACTAGACAGGCACGCTTTTGCTGGTACGAGAACATGATTTCTACATCCATAAATAAGAAAGAAAGGTAGAGTTCATTCAAACTACTGTATAGATGAAAATAAATATGAACCTGGGAAGAGCTTGTGTGAATGCATGATAATCCATATATAACAAGCCATTTGATAGGAAACTGTCTATTCAACATCCTTCTTTGTTCTGGAAATGTAAGATTGCTTAAATCCATGAGCGCGTCCTCATTAAACCAGTATTCTTTCGTTAGGCAAGAGGCTACGCTATCTATAAGCTAGAAAGAAGACAAACAGAATAAAATAGTTCCCTTTTCGGTCAAGACATTGGCTGTTTTGAAACTTCAGGTAAAGCCTCTCAGAAAAAGGTGGCTACCAGCCACTGACCTCAGCCTTACTTTGGCAGAGGATGAAATCCTAATCAATGAAAATCGAATTTGCTTCCTCTAATTAGACTTGTGATAAATTAGAGCATACTCTCACCTGATGACTCACAACTTTATGATGGCAGTGGCCTTGTGCTTTATCTATTGTAGAGAGTGAGTTTTTTTCGTAAATCCATCATAAGATAATAAATTCTGCGGCCTTTTACGTGCTAAGCAACCTAGTAAAATCTATTTATCAAATCTACTTGAAGATTGTGCGACATCACTACAACGCATTCTTAAGGCAAACGGTCTCACAGGAAAAAAAAGTGATTGGCTTCCTGAATTCATTTGAAAATTGTCCGACATTCGTGCTACAGTGGAAAAGAAGCATCATGTACACATGCATCTTACTCTATCTACTTTGTTGCCCTGCTGGGGCTTCTGTGAAAACTGTAAAATGTAATGATACGGAATAAAGACTGCAAATATGGGATCTCCCCTCTCTGACTAGCTCCTCCACAGAATACGCAATTGTAATGCACTCATATATAATTTCTTACCTACTAACAGCAAACAAAAACTTCCATCGTAGAGTTGATTCAATGTATTACAAATTAGAAAAACTTGCCACATGATCAAAAACAATATTGTGCAGCTGATTGTTGACTGTCTCATGTGCAACCAGAGTGACAGTCTAGATCCGTCCCTGGTGGACACCTCTTTTCCTCCTGATTCTTCATTTGACTAGCCATTTGCTTTCAAAATAGATAAAGAGTTATTTTCTCTTCGTTCTCTATTGTCTGTTGCACGCTTTGATTGGTAAATGATGGTGTAAACCAATTATTTGATTGCCTGAAAATATTTCCTCCCCTTGCTATCTATAGAAATATCCAGGCCCAAAGTTGCTAAATTTATAGTTTTTTTTAGGAATAGCTCAAAGATTAAGCTGAAGCTAAACATACTTTGGAGGAGAAAATAGAACTCCGAATAGAAGAGAAAATATGAAGAATTTTTTTAAATTTCTAAGGAAATTTTCGTGATATGATATGATCCACATGATTTCAAATAGGTGAGCAGTGACACTTGATTTGGCGCACAGGGCTTATTTGATGGAAGTAATTTTCAAGGTAAGGCTATAAAAAATAAAATTTCTTCTTCCCCCCTTTATTTCCCCCTCATATCTCAAGTTCTACTTTGTATGTAAGAACTATATATTTTTTATATCTCATGGACTGTTGTACAAAGAAAGAAGATACTGATTCAGTATTGCAAAGCAATGAACACAATACTCAATACACTTTGAACTCAAATATTTTGATAACTATATATGACAGAATGATCATAATTTCACAACAATATATTAACCACATATACTTATCCTAAGATACGATATGCCAGAAACAGTATCCGAAAACAGATATATAACTATAGAAAGACATGAAATTTGTTTAATACATACACATAAAGTTTTAACGTGGTGCAGAATTGAGTTGAAACATGTATAGCCTCTAATTGTATAGAAAGAGGATAATTCAACCCAGAAAAATTTTGGAAGATACATAAAAAACTATTAGAGACTAGCTTTGTCTGAAAATACACAATAGCTCTAATTCCATAAAAATATGATAATCTGATAGCATATGTTTATACAGAATTTGAAACAACTTTAGCAAAAGTATATTAATTAGATATTTTAAGCTCAAGACATTATATGTCACATTTGATATTCGAAAACGAATTGAGTACTTTCAGCAATTGGATAAGATGATCATGAAATGCTGTAATATCATGAAATTAAAGAACTCTGAATTTAAATATGAAGGGAATTATATTTAAAAGAATGGCTACAACTTTAGCAACAATAAAGTAATTAAGAAATTTTATGCCAAGTTTCATATGTTTGAAAACATATAGAATGCTTCCAAAACTAGATCTATTTCAATACACAACAAAACACTAATCTCTAAGACACTTTTGTATATATGTTCCTAACTATAATACTGATTGAAATCTTGCTTTGAAAAATGTTTGATTGCAGAATAAGAAGTGAGAAAATTTATGTACAGAGTCAGGAACTCGTCTACGTATGAAATACAATAAACTATTCGAATTTGATGTTCAAGAGTTATTGTTTTCCTAAATTTAAATTGATCCAATCTCATGCTGCTTGGGAAGATACTTTAGCCGAATTCACATTCACCGACAATGACAAGTCGGGAGGGTTAGGAACCTCTAGGTGATTAAAATCTCCTTTATGATAAAGGTACGATAAATATGGCTAAACTTTGTGCGTAATGATTTGTCATCTCACTTTCGGCATTTTCATACGAGCCCGGCAGTTGCTCATTTCAATTTAATTCAAGTGCATCATTTGGCTTAAGCTCATGACAAATGAAATGACAATTTCTCCTGTTTCGTGTTGGGATATTCAGGTTTTAAGGCAAACTGAGAGCTTCGAAGGACAAAAAAGCTACCCTTTGTAGATTAGCAAACTCTGGGCTGTCTGAAGACATCTGGGAGGTCTGGTTAAGTTACTGTGCGCGGGTTATCAATCTAATGGCTTCAAAGTCGGAAGATATACAGAAAAAAATATCTCACTATTAACGGTTGTCATAAATGAGGACAGGGTCTTTTAGGGAAATAACGTAAAAAAAGTTTTGGCAAACCTATCTGATAATTATCGAAATTTAAAACAGCATAAATTAATGGCACAGGAATCGAGAAATGACTCCAATGTACTCGTTAATATAGCTTAACGTAGCTTTATGCAAAAATATCCTATAATTAAAGGAAATCTAAACAGCATAATTCAGCTAAAATTCGGAAGACGAGTTCATCATTTTTATGAGTTAGTAGGCTCTCGTGTCTTCTGTATAATTTCAAATGACATTGGAAACCACGTAACACGAAATATTAGCATTAAACTTATACCAACCATGAAGATTGCAGATCTTATTCAACTTCAAACCGAAGAATCAAACATCAACCATCATAACCAAACAATGATGGACTTCTGCAAATCAGTTACTGACGCACCAGGAAGCACCTGGAGTTGAGGGAGTAAGCTAATGCTTTTCATCGCAACCATTCTTATTACATGTGGGTACAGGATAGCCACATGTAATAAGAATGGATAGTCCTCTCTATCAATTCTAACGTCAGCGTAATCTGACTCGGCTTTACCTCTTGTGTGCTTAGGCCTATCTCTTGCACGTTCTGCAATATTCCCATATATCAAAGATGATGTATTCTGGTCTAGATCAGTGCGATCTACTGGCTGCGTTCGATGTATCTCACCAGCCTACAAAAATAACGATTAAAGATAAATGGAAATGAAATTTAATGGTACTGTTGAAAATATATAAAATTGGAATACCATTTGACTATAGCTTCTATGATGTATCATAATTTTCTAGGTATGTAAATCCTTTAGTGCTCTTCAATGTCTAGGATAACAATAGTCACCTTAACGGGTAGAATTTTTAGGGTAAAATGAGGCTCAATAGCACTATAAAATATGACCATTTCATAGTCATCCACCCGAGGCTGGTTGTCATGGCTGCTGAGAACATTAAAATCTGAAACTAGTAAATATAATCAAAAATAAAAAAAACACTATAATCTCACCACTGCATACTGGCCCTCCTGAAATGGGTACTGAGTCTCATAGCTAGAGAGAAAAAATAACATATATTGAAGCCTGGAGATCCTGAATATGCTGAGGTATATATAGAAAATATAGCGGCATTGTATGAAGTTCAATTCCTCAATTTTGCCACTTTAGGAACAATAGTAACTTAAAAGTAGCAGTTAATAAATTGATTGTTACTCCTGTATCATGGAGATGTAGGCTCAGGAGTGATAGAGGCTCAGGGGGTGATGTATGGGCGTGGTTGTAGCTGGGCCACACCCAAACTATGGGCATGACTGTGCGTAGAGCCACGCTTCTTAAAATTTTTAGAAATCACCACTGTGTAGGCTGCACAAAGAAGTCCTTGATTCCAAATTTCATACTGCTAGTACATAAATGCCAACATGGATATTCACTATTTCTTTTGAAAGTTAGACCCTACTGTTATCAAGCGTTCGATTTTACATTTCTCTGCTTGCAGTCTGCATTTTTTATTATCCTAAAAACTTGGCTAGCTTGTCAGTTGCACTAGGAATGATTCCTTGTAGAACTTGATTGACTGGATGATGTCGTATGCTGTTACTTGTATGTAGCAGTGGAATCTCCAACCGATCCTTCTCCCGCAACAATTCTTATCAAATCTGGACTCAACTGCGAGATAGCAGGGATAGTAGATACTCGATTCCTTCAACAGCAGCAACCTATATTATACTTAATAGCGTTTCTCTCTCTAGACAAACTGAGCTGCCGTGTTGAAGACGGAAGGATTACCTATGTTCAAGGACATGGTTAGTCGAAAGCAAGCATAAGCACTTCCGCCACGTAGAAGATGGAAGGGATTCTACATTTTAGCCACGGAAATATTCCGATAACACGCCACTTCCAAACTTATCTACGCATGCGCTATGGCGGACTATTCCGCGAAGTATTCAGCCTAGTGTGAAACGACCCTTAAGAACATCTTAGAGAAATCACAAGGTTCAATTTCCAAAACTCAGTGTTCTTTTTGGTCAAAAAGCGATATTACACATTATTATATTCAAATAATACAGATAGAAATCAAACTTGAGTATAGAAGATTAACAAAGAAAGTTTAATTGAATTTGCAAACCCATTCTAGCCAGTTGGTTAAGAATTGTTCTTGTGAAAATATCAGAGTCAATTTTGGAAAAAGGTAACAAAGTTGAGGCTCAGAAGAAATGATGCTTTTCTTATAAAAAATACATGTATACATGGCAAATCATAAAGCACTGGTGGTAGTAATTCTTCAGATGTCCTAAAACTCAATAAACAGCAAACAGAAAAACACTTCATAGCAGAGTGCAGATAATTCTTATTTTATTTCATTCTATTTTTTTAATAAAAAATCCCATTCGGCCAGTAAGTACAAATACAAAGAAAAGTAAACAAAGTTTTTGAATTGAACAAAGTCAACATTGGTCGATCTTACTGGCTTTCCAAGGAAGAATTCCAGATTTTATCTCGGGGTGTCTAGGTGGAATAAAAATCTTCTTTAATAGTAAGATATTTGGGATCTAGTAGCAAGTCTTTCTTTTAGACTGTCGGTACAGAGACCTTCTAGTACCTTTTAGATAGTAACTGCCCTGTCAAATTTTATTAATTTTGAGACTGGAAGGTAATTGCAACACCACCATTTCAATCTGGAAGCCTTCTATAAGCTTGCATGCTATCTTCTGTAAAAGCTGAAGATGCCCAAGATTTGTGGTAAACAAATTCCTCTATTGTTCATGACCATCGGTGAAGGAAGACGTCAAATTTATGGGGCTGTAAACCGTCTGCTCAAAATATCAATCAGAGCTGGAGGGCAGTTAGAAAAGCTGCCGGAATCAGCTATTTGTCTGTCTAAAAATGTACTCGAATCAAACGAACTTCTACCCAACTTGGGGAGCCGCAGCCCCTTTGCGCCCCCACTCGCTTCCTATGTTGATAAACATGAGAAACGTTGAAAGTGTTGGCAAAAACATATATGAAATAGACAATGAAATCAAATAGTCGTTAACATACTTTAGTTTTGCCTTTCATCAAACTTCATCAAACAGCGCCAAACAAATGCTAGGCGACCTAAAATTGTCTGTAAGGTAGCCTAAAATCTCGTTAAAATTATGCTCAGATGGGAAACATTTTCCCTTTTAACCGAGAGTTAGTTCAAATTTTCTTTCACTATTACACTTTAGACATGACTATTATGGGGAGCTCTAATTTTTACTAAAAGGATTTTCCTTTATAAATGAGATACGTTATTATTATCAATATCCCAAAAAACATTGTTGTGAGAGCATGAAATTTTGGCATATGATATGCTGTAGATGTAATAAGCAATGGACATTCCCGAGTTCACGGAACTTTTAATATGTTCATTTATACTTCATTATTTATGTTCTATTTTGTGCTTTTTCCTATAGTTTTTGTCATACTTAGTTGTCTGTTTTGTACACAGACAAGATAATTGTGCACTTCATATTAATAGAGAGGAGTATAATTGTATTTTTAATATTCATTGAATTATATGAAAATTCAAAATTATACATTGAACATTCACAACTATGGCAATATACTTAAGTACTAAAAGTTCCTAATTATTTAAAATCAAAATATACACCTTCATGCTGCATGTACTTAATATGTGAAGGTTTTCACCGTATTATAAATGCAAAGGTGAGTCCAGATATTTCCATAGAATATCGTGTGGCAGTTCTCAACAAGTTCTTTAAGGGAGGCCTCCATACATCTGTGAAGTAGTGAATAGCTTGGTGTAGTGCTCGCTGTAGAGGAAAAGGTACTGTGGAGTAAAATTATCTCCTGCATCTTGTCTTCTTATAAATAATTTCTTCAATAATTTAGAAAGCAACCCAAAATCATTGATTTTAACATCTTTGAAGTTTATTATTGGATCTAGTGCATTTGTAGATCATGCAAGCGTCCGTCAATGGGGTCATCAAAAGTTTGATTTGGGGGGTTGAACTCACAATAAGCCTTCCTTGCCGGGGCCAGATGCTGAAAAACTAGAGCTTCATGTAAGATAGTTTTGGTCAGTTTGGAGTCGGAAGTGTGAAAAGTGAAGTTTACAGGGTTAAAAGCTTTAAGATGTAACATGTACCAGCATCTCATTAAAACAGCATGTTACTTCAAATACATTTCACTCCTTCCATTTGCACTAAAGCTGGATTCAGAGCTATAGCCATAGGGGTGTGGGGAAATGGGATGCTACTCCTCCTCACTCTCTTTGCAAGTGTACAAATTTGCAGCACAGCAATACTGCTGATAATGGTAATCTCGACCAAAGTCTTCTTTGCAGGCACATTCGAATTGGCACACTCAAGACCAATAGATATCAGTTACTTAAGCCCCTGGCTGAATTCGATTGTAGGCTGGACTGGATCTGACTCACAGGCTGGAGGAATTTAAATCCTGTTCTATAGGAATGTATTCCTATCGTGCTGTTCTAAGATGCTAATCCAGAGTTCGGCTTACTCAAAGGCATTAAATAGTACCCACCTCAATTTTGAGACTAACTGATAGGCTTTGTTTTCACCATTGAATAGCTATGTATAGCCCTTCCCTCAAGTTTCCTGGCAACTTTATGGAAGCATTCGGGTTTTTAAACAACTTTTGGGATGTTCAACAACGTTCAGAGAATAGTGTAACTTTTAAGTTATTGTGGCTCAATAGTCAAAGTAACGTTTTTGCTACAAATTTAACAATTAAAATGTGCAAATTATAGCTTTTGCTGCTAACATATTGTCCCAATCTTTCAGTTTTATTATTAGCTTGCACGTGTTCTCATGAGAAAATGTCTCTAAGAAAAAGTAGGCTATAATAAAAGTAACAATAAGGAAAATTTTATGAAATACAAGAAGGCTGAGTTTCAAACACTAACTGCAAAATACAGTGTCTGTAAGAAAGATTAACCTAAAAAGTAAAGCAACATAAAACGCCTGAAAATTCTATTTCTTATATCACAGTTGCCGATGCTGGAAAATTTTCCCTGATGAAATTTTCAAGAAAATATGGAGCAGTAAAGGAAAATCTTAGATATTAGGTGGAAAAATCTTATGAAACATTCAGCCTGAAGACAAAAAATTTATTGTTGTGAAAAAAGACGTTCACTGGTTTCCAGTATCTTAAAAATGAACAACTTTTAAACAATTGTAAACAGCGTGTGGCCAGGGCTAGCTATTTGATGTTCAATTGCAAATTGAATTTCATCTTAAATTTTGTTATTGAATGAGGATAAATTATTGGGTTTCATGAATGTGGGAAAAGATGCATTTTGTAGTTACATTTTGGATAAGTAGTTCTCTCACTTCTTTGCTGCATCCCTGCAGATTATGGTTACAACGAAGCATCCCAAATCATTTGCATCATTTTTGCAGATAATGTCATTGCAAGAAGTCAAAATTGTTGCACCAGCTTTATTTCGTTCAGTGATGGCCTTTTGTTATGAGAAGATGAAACCAAGATAGAGATAGTCCGATAAATCATTATATGCATATTAGATATGGTGAGAATGAAATTAATAGGCTACAGCAATGTTTGACATGTATATGAAACATCAATTTTGGCTTGCAACAAAAGCATCTAGTGTCAATCATCCAACTTATAATTTCCATAAATATCCAACAAAGGCACACAATAAGCAAAGGCATCATGAACCTTACTTATTCCTTTCTTATAATTTACGATGGATGTGCGTCAGATCAAAATGGCCAATTTCTTTCTCAGCATATCTCTTTCAACAGTTTAAACATTGAGTAATACAAACAATTTCTGTAAAGCTGATAAGAATCAAATAACATCAAAGTGTATAGAGGCGTCATCAACAGAGGTTTTAACTTTCAAGGACCTCATAGATTGAAAGTGCCTCCTACATTTGCAGCCCATGAACAATATACTACTACGTGAAACAAATTTAGAGGGCACTTTACGCCAATTCCCAATTTGCAAGGTATCAGTCTGGGACTTGGCATCAAGTACTCTCTAAACTTGTTTCTCGTATTCATGCATTGCAAATTTAATTTTATCAAATGCCATTGCCTGCAAACAACAATCAATATCCCATTGAATTACTCAAGATTCTCAATTTGCTCATGCTCCATAGGGAGCAATAGCTGATTTTGGTCCTTTCTGAAATTGTCCAAGCATGAAAACTATCGGAAGACCAATCATAGAGAAGCTTGAATCGAGTAATAAAATTTAAAGTAAATGTAAACATTGCAATCCAGATCTCTGTCTCTCTCCTCTAGCAACAATTTTCTCCATACATCCCTTATTCACTCATCAATCATTCTTCTTGTCATTCATCACAATCATTATGTGTAAATCTAGGAAATCACCACCTTTAGTATCTCAATGCAGGTCATTCATTTTACATGTATGATACTGCTGTTGTTTCTCAACAACCTTTTTATAAAAATAACAATTTACATATTGCAGTACAGCTATACTTAGGTAGTGAGGTTATCATCTTTAATTTCGTCTCACTTTGGTTTGGCACTTTCTGCACATTAATGAGAAACTCAGATTGAAACATTTCTTGGAAACCGCAGCTGAAGTATCTTTCATCTTCATATATTTTACTATTTCGAATTATTATTAATTATTACCTAGAATGTCTAAGTATTGGAATTTTGAAATAGTAAAATATATGAAGATGAAAGATGTTTTCCGTCGTGGCTCTTCTCTTAAAATTAGAAACTCAATACAAAAGTCAAACACGATCTCTCATCAAATCTATACTCCCATCATATCAAATTCAGTTAATACTGCCTAATACTTTATTTCAAAGTTAAATGAAATAGTCATGTATATAGCTTTGTCTTGGTCACAGGAAATGACAACTTATCTCACATTTATAACTACACTGCAGAGAGAATCACACGAAGCGCATGGGAAGAAGTAAATTATTCCGACTTTTATTCCAACCGCCAACTGAAAATTCTTAAGGATAAAATTACTGGCAAGAGTGCAGTAGGTTGCTCCATCCTTGTCACGAATTCTTGCTTAGCCTGACTTAAATGCTTCACTTCCAGTTTTTCTTCAGAAGTAGTGGACAAAATATACGATCTCAAGGTTATTCTACAATAGTCAGGATTTGCAGTAATTGAAAACTTTAGCCTTTATGTCATATTTTGATTTTGTGAAAGTAAGAAATAAGCTTCCATCACATAACGAAACAACGAATTGACATATTTATTTAATGTAGTACTTTTAGCAGCTAAGTGCAATTGTAGATGCAAAGAAGAGGTTAATCTTCCTATACCATCGACTAGATTCAGCTTGCAAATGAGTTTACTTCATTATTTTCTCTCTTTTAGGCATGAAAAGCTGCACAACTGAAGCGACTCAACTTATAAACGTAATGAGTCTTAAATGCTTTAGTTCGATTGCATAGATATAATGCTTATTGCTAACTAACTGAAGCAGCATTAACATACGAATGCCTTGTAATAACAAGAGTCAAATGAGTGAAGTTTATTTTACATTTTTCTACAAGTGCAAAATGACAACCAGTGTAATAATGCAAAGAGTATTTAATTAAAATGAAATAGCCTTATTTTTGCAATACTTCATAATCATTTGAAGAATTGGGATGCTTTTCGTTTCCTGCTGGATTTTGATTCAACTCCATGTAATGACTGTTGCCTTCAGGAATCTTTTCATATGCTAATGCACCAGGATTTGCTATTGTTGCATATGGCTGCGATTCACTATTTATTCTCGTTAGTTCCAGATCCATATAATGGCTTTGCATATTTTGATTTGCATTGCTACAATGAAATTTTGGTTATTAGCTGATGAAAGAGGTCTATTTCTACTCATTTTTAAGCAATACAATGCAACATGAAGAAAGAAGGAGACGAGAGAGATAAATTCAGCAATTTTCAATATAAGAACCTACGTATTCAAGAATAAACGGATCATTATAAAATCACTGCCTTTGAAAAATATGAGGTAGAACCTTTTGTGGTACCATTCAAACAAACAACAGCAATAATGTGTAGAGGAATATGTGGTGTAGATATCATGAATATATTGGTGTTAAAGATATGGAATAGCCTTAAATGACTTGAGCATCTATTAGTGCATCTTAGAGAAGATGCAAAACGTCACCTAGACTATTTCGTTATATCTCGTGTTATTGATAAGAATCAAAGTTGTTACTAGGATGTTATACATTCTTTTAGGAATTTGAAGTAGTAAATTGAAGTTAATATTGATCGCTGATACGTTACAGGGCTATTTACGTCATATTAACCGATCTGCTCTATCATTGTTGACTGAGTTTTCGTGCTTACAATACTCAGTAAATGATTATTCTTTCAAGTCAGTTATTAACATAGCTATTGCAATAGCTTCTGGCTGTTTTGAATCAACTTCCAGAAATTCTCATTGATTTTATTGATGCTTTTTGCGAATGATCTTTGAGTCTCTCATAGGTACAGGCTAGGCTGCAAGCACTTGCCTTGATAGTAACCGTTCGATTACCTTTTATCGTTTGAGCCTACCTCCAGTACCTGGAAACCTAAGCTCGCAAAAGTAGTGAAATTCTACGCTATCTGCATTATGCAAATTAATTTGTTCAGGAAACTTCTCTTCCTTATGCTCACTTCACGCTCACTCACTTCATTCAATTAACTATTGAGCATCTTGAATGTGAGAGAGTTGTTGCAAAGGAATATATGTTGTGAGCATTGGTAATAAAATCTAAAGTTAGATAAACATAGTACTTGGTTGTTGAAAAGATATGTAGCATTTAGCAAGTATATTGTATTGATAATTTAATGCATGGTGTGTTGCACAATTTCGATCATGTCTCCCATTCTGAAAACTGTCATCGTGCAGGTCATAGCGGCCGTAGATGGCACTATAATTGTCCATACAAACCAAAAAATCCTTACACTATATCAACGCGTGTTCAAAAATGAGATGATTCAATAAGGAAAACCGAAAATAATCCGGTCTACGCATGTGCACGTGAGCACCTATATTTCATATCGGTATTTGTAATGAAACATGCTAATGGATGGAGGCTAACAGCGAAAGCATTTCATTTACTGCTTCTGGAAATCTGGTACTATTCCGAATGGTACAATAATTGACGAAGTTTTGCGTTTTTACGTACGGATGTTTACGTACGGATTTTTGCGTTTTTACGTACGGATTGACCACACAACAGGTACTATGATCGACGAACTATTACGTACGGACTTTCTTGCATGCTGTACACGTCGAAAAGTGCATAAATACCGTACATATTGCGGGTATGCATTCTATTTTCAATTATGAATATCTCAGTTAAATTCCACTTGCATCTTGATTAATCAAGTTTTAACTGATGAGAACCAGAGTGTCGAACCATTCCTTTATGAAAAGGCCGTTCAATAAGGATATTATTGTGTTGAAGAAGTATAAAAGCTCATGTAGAGTTTACTATATATACCATTTCAATGAATAGTTTTATCATGAATCAAAGCTCTTTTCTTGCTGTGGCAACAAAACTATTCTAACAGCGAAAAACTACAGTAGTACCAATAGCCCCTAATGGAATATTCTTATCCACGATGGCCAATTAAATTTTACAATAAACCCCCTAGAGATTTCTATGAGTTTTCCAGGATTTTCATAAGAGTTTTGCAGGAGGTTCCTAGGAGAACCTGGGTATGTTGTTAGCGGTCGGCTGCTTAACACTCAGGTTCTCATCAGTTAAAACTTGATTAATCAAGATGAAAATGGACTTTGAGATATTCATAGTTGAAAATAGAGTAAAATTTAGCATAATCAGTTTTTATACACAGCATACGCTATTATAATAAACAAAAGGTACGTATTATAGCTAAATTCAACTAAAATGCAGGGAATACTCATGGAAATCTCGAAAATACACACTGTATGCTGCATTTTGAGGTTTGGAATAGCCTCTTATTACAAAAACCTGCTTTTCAAAAGACTTTTCTAAAGTTCATCTATTCACAGAAGAGGGCACAGAAAGTTCTTCGCTGGCCATATCAAACTCTTCGCGGGCCGTAGGCTGCCCATGAATACAATAGGGTCATGGAAGATGTCAATTGTTTACTTCCACGAGCTTCCCAGGAATTTTTACGTTTTCCAGGAAGGATTATTTTCTAGGAGGTAAACTGTATTCCAGGAGTTCCAAGAAAGTTGCAGGAGTAGTATTCACTCCTTTCTCTGTTTGAAAAAGAGTTCCAAGCCTTTGGTCCTTTGGTAATTGCATACCATCTCATTATCTCCATCATACTAGATTTCTAAAATGAGCTCAAAATTTAAACAAGTTTTATGTTCTTCTTTCACTACTATCGTTTTCAATCAACTCTAATGAAGAGAAGCCTTAAGAATTTAAGATGTACCTCTGCATTCTCAGTTGTTCTTATGATATTACATGAGGACGATGCATATCACTTGATGCATATGTAGTTATATCTAAGTTCCGCTGTACGTAGATATCATGCTGAACATGAACTTTTTTAAAGTCACTATTTTTCTCATTCCATTAGGAATGATTAAAGTCTACCCTAGAATTAAATACTCCTCTAATTATCTATTAAGATTATGCTGATGCTAACTTTTATCGTACCCTGCCGTGAATTTTTTTTTATAATACTCTATCTTCTCTCTATAGCCCATGCTATTCTTCTATCATAACTGAATTTTCTAACATCACTTAACCTGGAATTAACAGACTGTACGAGCCCCTAATAGTTGAGAAAGATGAAAGTTGAAAATAGAAAAATTACTAGCTAATATAGGTGAAACAACTAGCTAACTGACAAAGGCCAATGAGAACAATGAGCTGTGGTGTTGATTCAATATCCTTTAGGGGTAGTTTTTATGGAAGGATTTGTATAGAATTCATAGTTTTCCAATCAGTTCTTTTCAACACGGGTTTCGCGGAACACTAGAGTTGCACCAATGCACTCCAAGGGTTTCGCTAGAAGTTGCACAAATACTATGGTCGACAGTAGCCTTTCATGCGTTCAATTTTTTGCACTATATGTTTTACTTAGCCTTTTCGTTTTCAGTATAAATATTTTGACAACTTTGATTATTGATTGATTCAATCATTGATGGATTGATTGATTGATTGATTGATTGTGGTTATCACAATGAGCAGTTACCGACCTGTTTGTCATGGCTATAATTGTAGCTGAAAGAAGAACAAGAAGAAAAGTTGTCACAATCCATATATCAATGAAAAATATCATATCATCAAAGCAACTGCGTGTTATTAAAAGGAAAATGTGCATTTTCTTACATATCACTACAATATTTTAGTATTATGTAACCAAAACTTGGCTTTAATAGGCCGACTAAATCATTATATTGAGATAAGAAGCAATATAAGCAAATATGGCAATTTAATTTCATGAAAAGTAATGATGTAATTGGGGTCATGATGCAAACGGCAAAAAGTAAAAATAATGTAGTGGAACATTTTAGGCCATTAGGTAGAGAATGTTATGTCTTTCGATTGAGATTGGGAATCCATGAAGAGTTTGCTTAGGGACGGTTGAAAAAGGTTTGCTTACTAATGTGATATCAAACACGTTACTAATGTGACAGTCTGTACAATTGCAGGAACTGATTCGCATAGCTTTTATGTAAAGCAGCAATTCTCGACGCCACTGAATGTTAGCAAAGTTTGTAGACATGAAAAAATTGATAATGATTAGTATTGAACTACGATACCAAAGGAAAACCTAATGTAGATCTCTATAATTATTACACATTTACCACCGTAAGTACAAAAATAACGATGCTTTATAACAATAATTCCTTACTAGAATACCAATCTATACCTTTCTTCTTTAGCATCAATATCCAGACCAAAAGTGCAGCTATTATTATCAAAAGTAATGGAATCAATGTGTAGAGTGCTATTGTACTAGCACCAATGGAAGTGCCAGTAGCTGTCTCTTGAGCTATAAGTAAAATCAATAGTTTATCAATCCACGAAATCATGTTGACTTTTGACTAGAAAAAAAATTTAAAGTATAATAGCAGCTGATTCATGTCTAAATTCTTCTAATAAATAAACTAGAATATTGAAAGTGTTCTCAGATTCAACTACAAAGGCGGAAGATACACAAAAAAGCAAGTTTTAACTTGTCAAAAGGATCTGAGGCAAAATGAGTGACTTCATTAAACCTTCAAAGGCATCATATGCAGATAACGCTAGAACTTTCAAACAATATTAATTAAATTAATCCACATTAGAGGAAACGTACTGAATAATAAAAGTAATTGCAGAATAGATTTTTTCCACCAAAGTTTAGTTGAAAACGCAATCAATAATGAGTCGTGAAGAGTTCAAACTAACTTTGATGCTCAATAGGACGTATTACAAAGAGGAATCTAAGATTTAACGGGTCTATGTGTCAGGATAGAGTTGCAAAATAATCTATTTTCATAATTAGATAGGCAAAACATTATTGGGTAGAACTGCATTTTAGCTTATAATTGTACATGCTACAAAAAGATGATAAAAGAATCCAAGTTTTGTTTCTAAATGCTAAAAAAATATCTTGGTTTAAAAGTTTTGCTTGAATCAGACATTGCATAGCAAATTGGATTCTAAAGTCCAGTTTTACTTCTCTAAACCGAAATCTTTAAATTCTTATCTTCAGTTACAACTTCAATCAACATTGACGACAACCAAATTGTCAGAGATTTCTCTCAAGTAGTAAATAAAATAGTATGCTGTAACTGAGAGTTAAAGTGAATTGCTAGGTGGTAAATCGTCTTCACTGTGTTTTTCATGAGAATTTCAAGCATCCATAAAAAGACTAAATCACAGAGGTATACGTGTCTATTTGAAAGCAATAAAAAATCAAATAACATAGCATGTATGCAACAACTGCTATATGAGCTGTTGCCTGGAATCATCAAAGATCATGTGGAAAAAGAACCACAAACAGGAAAAAAGTTACTCCTTGACTTATTATTAAACATATGTAGCAGATATTCGGCAGTTGCTATAAGTTGAATAAGTTCAATTATCATATTCATTGCAATACCCATCACGAAGGGATATAAACCCATACAGGAATATTGAACACATGTAGTAAATAAAATACATAACAAGCATAATATATGTAGACAATAAGATATGTCAAAATATAGTAAAGACTTATTGTTGTTGAATGTACACAAATCATTTTGCAATTAATCTCTCAGCTTCAGTTTCCTTTCTGCAATTTAATATTTAATGTCCTCAATCTTCATTGTACGCAAGATCATTAGTATCATGTTAAATGTCTTTTGTTTAAAATGAATCCATTTATCATTAAAAAGTAGAGAAAAACTTGCTTGTAAAGCAGATATATCTTGAAACTAAGTTGTTTTACTTAAAACAAACGTCATTAAGATGGTATAAAAAAGTCACCTCACAAACAAATTAACTTTGACAGGCAGATCTCTTTATGATTATATAAAATATAGTATGACTTCATCTCCTTTGGCTGTCAGCATGATTACTGATTGCAATCAATTGCAATTTTGAATAATAGCTGGCACACACGGACATCTTTTGGTTTTTGAAACACAGCAACATTTGTCTTTGAAAGACACGCAAATTGACAACTTTCGTGGTTTGGACACAAACAAAATTGTCTTTGAAACAGGTGCACATGAGCGACTTTGGTTAAAGCAAGATGGTTCCACTCTTGTACTCGAAGAAAAAAGCTACTTGCCGGTCTTGCTGTAGTCCTTACTTACGCATTAAAGGAGTCCGGTCGAAGACAAAAAGAAAATGGGTTAAGGATTGGATAGGTGAAAGACAAGAACTTGGAGTATTCAATAATATCTCTTACAGCGTTCGATTTCTTCACCCAATCTCCGTATTCTGGGGAACTAATCAAGTACAAGCAAGGCCTTTCTTACCATAATTCCACAAGCTCATCCTCTTCCCTGTCAGTCCATCCTAGCGTTGCCTCCTGCTCAAACGCCATGCTTTCCATGTTAAACTTCTATCATACTTCATCATCATTGACAAGTAACAAGGGCAGACAGAGTGATTGGATCTTTTTATCTTTTGTTTTAAAAAGCAGTTTTCCAGATTTAACATGCTCAAACTCGTCAACAATCTTTGAAACACAAAAATCTGTCTCTGACTAGCGTACACAGGCAAAAATTTCTCAAAAACAAATTTCTCTTTGTTTGAAACACAAAAGATGCCGTGCGCGCAAGCCTTAAGAAATAATATTATCATACAGGTAAAGCATATAAAGAAGGATAGGCTGCTATAAATGAACTTGCTGTGAATGATATAGGTGCTTTCATCTATGTGCTTATTGGTTTTTGATCTTTGTGTTGGAATCAAATTAGGAGATATTACCTGTATTGAGCATGCCTTGCTGCTTATGCACATGAATCTCTCGCAGGTTGTTTTTCTGGCTACAATAATACCTGCTGTTATTGAATTTATCAGAGAAAATATATTCAATGACTAAATTCTACTCTTACCTATCTTTGCTGTTCCTGAAGCCTTCGTCATATGCTCTTTACCGCTGACATCGACAACAACAATGCGCACTTCATACTCAACTCCATTATATAGGCCATTGATTATGAATTCCTTGTCAGTAGTAGTTACCGTAGACGATCTCATTCCCCAGTTACTTTCTCCTTTCTTTCTGCACTGAACTTTCATTTCTTTAATATTTCCAGTACATTGTGGTAGATCCCATGTAACTCTAATGGTGTTCTCGTTGACACTTAGATTGATATTAGTAACATTTCCTGGTGCTACAAACAAAGAGAGAGTTTCTAACAAAACATAGTTGAAGGTTGGCTCATATTTTGAATGGCCTGAAACTTAGCACGGGCAGAAAGTTTCACAATTTTGGCGGGTTTTTCACTTCTTTTTGCAAAACTTTCTGCCTTTGAAAAATCCACATTCAACGTTCTCGAAAGCATTTCTCAAAAAAGTAAAAATATTTTATACTCTTGAGAGCTTTTTCTTTGAAGCTTTGTTGTTCCTGTTAATAAAACACTCTATATCTAATTTTTTGGACCCCAAAATGTTATAAATTAACTTAATCTTTATAAACTGAAGCCAATATGCGCTTACTCTGCTTGCGAATATAAGGTAGTCTGGTAGCTATTTTTTTAGTAAGTCCACTGACAAACAACCATCCCTATGTCTCTACCAGAAATAGTCTGTTGTCAGCAACGATTCAATCGAATTATTAGGAAATTATTTGCAAATAGTATCCTATGTTGACACTGATAGTACTTTAAATCCATAGAAAGTAAATTTTCCGGCACTTTTCGTCAGTCGCTAATGTATCTTCACGCAAAATTGAACACTTTTCTCGGTAGCATATGTTTTTACTTGAAATTTGCAAAGACTTTCAGAATTCAGGTAAGTTCATTCTTGAAGTTCACAAACTTTTCTCCTCAAAACATTTCCTACCCACAAAAGCTTCTACCCTTGAAGCTTTTCTTTTGCAGTATACAAAGCACTAGCTTTTAGTAAGTAGTGAAAGCCATTATAAACATAGATGACCCAATCAAAAAAATTATATGATACAGGCGCGGATCTAGACCTGAATTCTGACCGGTTTACAGAACATGGAGGGAGTGAGGGGGCGATGCCTGGGGAAAGATCACACCTTTTAGATTGTCAGAAAACGTGGGTAACGCTCTTTACTATAAAACATGATTATCCAACTAAGCTTCCACCAAACGTTTTCAAAACAAAACAAGGCTGTTTAAAGCAATGAAAATTAAAAAATAATTGGTAAATATTTTCTCCAACTAATGGAATAGCATTATCTTTTATCCGTTTACTTTCATGCCTAACGAACCGTCATTTGATGTTTGACAATCACATTATTGCTGGAAAGTCGAATCACTTACGTCTTAATCATTTAAGATATTTATCATCATCATTCTCCTTGGATGCATTGCTGGAAAGTCGTCTATCATATTTTCCAAAACGAGAGGCAAATACTCATGGACGTGCAGTGCAGCCAATCCATTTAATCGATCTTCTCCCATTCTGCTTCTCATGTACGACTTAAGCCTTCTCAATGACGATATTGATCGCTCACATTCGCATGTTGTTACCGGAACGGTACCTAATAATCTTAAACAGCAATAGAGGTTTGGGAACATAGATTCATTACAGCTTTTCAAAGTGCTGAGAATTTTGCCTGGAAGTACACCAACAAACTTTCTTGTCCAAAATGCTTCCCATAAATCCATTTCTGCAGCCAACTTTCTTGGTAAAGGAAGGTCATCCTCGTACTGCTCAACAAACTTGGTAAACTCTAGCTTCCACGATCCTGCTCCATGATTGCCAATAAGTTCAATCATGACTGAAGGGATGAGGTAAAACCCCTTGGTAATAGTGTCATTCTCCTTGTTCAACCTCCTTTTCAATTCTGCAATGAGATGATCGACGAATTGTACGGTCACACACCTTCTATAGTATTCTTTTGGTGTATCAGCGGGCGTATTATCCCTTAGCAATTGACGAGCACAAAGTCTTGGCTTAGATGTTAAAGCACTAAATTTTTCTCCCAATTTTACAGCTTCATTGTACCATTTGCTGTGATAGGCATCAATATCACATTTTACTTTAATTTCCAATGTATGAAGGATCAACTCGATTTCATCATAAGCCTTCAGCATGTGCATATGTGAACTTTGTAGCTTACTGGTAGCCGAATAGGTGTAAGCTAAGACCTGATCAACTATTACCAATGTAAGGATGAATTGAAAATTAGAGCAAGCTGTGAACAATCCAGCTGCATCTGTTCTTGATTGGTCGTTCAATGACCTGTCCGTGCTAATCTGCTCAAATGTTACCATAATTGGCTCATAAAGCTGCACAAATCGATCGAATGCTTTAAGGCGCTCAATCCGTCTTGTTCTGCATGGATCGATAATCTTATTCGGCTTTCCTTTTGCAAGCCGTTCAATGTTAGCCTCAAGAGCCCCTTTTCGCTTAGTAGAGTTATTGAAGAAATCAGCAGCTCTCTTAACATTGCACATCATATTCTTAATTTCCAGGTTGTCACACGAAGCTGTTATACATAGGTTAAGACAGTGAGAGGCACAATGAACAAATAAAGCTTTTGGAACCTCACGCTTTATCAATGCAGATGCGCCATTGCACTTTCCTGCCATATTGCCAGCACCGTCATACCCTTGTCCGCGGCAGTCAAGTAAATCTAAGCCAAGCTGTCTTATCTCCTTTTTTAGCAAATCTGCAATCTCGATGCCCGAAACTCCCTCTTTGCAATGGATGAATTTGATAAAGTTGTCTTTGATTTCACCATTCTTATCTACATACCTGAGTACCAGTGCCGATTGCTCCTTATTACTTACATCCTGGGCTTCGTCTGCCAAAATCGAAAAAAACTTCGCACTTTTGATTTCATCGACAAGCCTTTTACGAATATGCTCTCCACAGCATTCTATAATCTCATTTTTTACCGTCTTAGAACGGTATGTGGCATTTTTTGAGGCACTCTTGAAATGATCCTCCAAAACTTTGTCATCACTGTCTATTCAAAAATCTAGAAGTGCCTGGAACTTTCCTACCCCTTTCCCTTGACTAAGCTGTTCAGCATCATCACGATCGCCTTTGAGGGGAATATTTTCGTGACCGCAGAAAATAATCGTCTTGAAAATTGGTTTTAGCTTTGCCCTGTTTTCGCTGATCTTGGACTGTAGGCCTGTGATGCTAACTTTGTCAACAGGTAATGTCTTATTCTCAATTACATCTTTGAAATCCAACATTACATGCATTGAAAATCTGTGTACGCTTGACTTCTCGTCGTGCTCACGAAATTTGCTTGCTGCACTTGTCCACAGAATCAACGGCTCTGACATTAATTATGTCAACTTTCCAGAATGTTTTCCAATTCTGTTGGCAAAGAGAGAACACGCTATGCAGAAGCAGCCATCGAGGTACTTCGAAAATGCTAGCCATGGATATTTCTCCAACCAATCATAAACAAACTTTCTACTTTTCTGTCCGTCTGTTGTTTGTGGAAAATTGAAGTCTTTGGTTGGTTTTCATCTATTCTGAATTAAATGATAAATCTGCTGATCTGTTAGCTTTTCCGTCGCCTTGAATATAAGACCAAAATCATTTTGATTCACTTCGCTTTCTTGATATATTGGGCTTCCACGCTTAATGCTAGAACTTTCTAATTTTGCACTTTTACTTGTTTGGTTTTGATTAATTTCAAGGGTATAACTCTCCCGCTTTGTGCCGGACTGTGTTTCTCTTGCCGAAGGATGTACAGAACTGACTTCTGGTCCCTTTGAAACTACTTTTGCGTGTGAAAAGTCAATTTTTGATTGAAAAAATGACGATGAACCAACCGAACCTTCAGAGTTAAGAGGTAGAAAATGATTTGGTTTAAAATCCTTTTCTTTACGATATGTCCCAGTCCACAAAAGGTGAAGCACACATTCAAAAAGCATCTGCAATATTCAACAAGCTAGAGAATTTTACTTTCCCAACGTCATTAAAAACATTTCCCACTGTAGATTTTAAAATAATAGCAACTGTTTGGGAATTACTTCGAATGCAAATTATATTATTTTTCTGCATTGAGCTATTCAACACAAACGCAAACCAGCTAAAGGAAACAAATTATCGCTCTACATATAACTATCTATACTTCTGTATGGTGGCCCATGACTATCATAGTAAATTTAAACGTAAAGTGGTGGAAATTCCCCTTTAACATTGTATTAATTGCGTTTTGTTTTTTTTTCTATTAAATCATTCCAATAAATTTTTTATATTGATTTTATTTAGAAACATTTGAATTTTATTTTGTTTGATAAAATTTTATTTTTTAATTTTCTTTTAATTTTATTAGCTATTTATATAAATTTATTTTATTTTAGTTAAAATAAAGCTAAACTTATTTTTTATTTTTTCTATTTAAAAACATTTTTTTTTATTTTTCTTGTGTGTGGCCCAGCGCTATCAACTATCACACTGGTACTTTGTGTATGATCAAGTCAGTAGCCGCAACAGCAACAACAGTATGACATTAGGAGAGAGCATGGCTGACGGTAGAGACCAATTTAGAGATTTTATGGCCAGAGTTAAGGCGAAAAGAACTGAAGTGCATGTTCTACAAGAGGGAAAGAACACAAAAGCAAAAAAGGTAATTGACTCTATTGTTGTTCAGAGAGTGAACTCCCAGCCATCTGGCAAACTAAAGAAGTATGAACCACTGGATGCCAGAGACTTTGTTGACTTTTCCATCTATGAATCATTGACGTTAAATAACGTGAAAGAAGCATGTGAAAATTTCTACGTGGCTCCAAGTGGATCGTGCGATGTCTTGTACTCTGATAGAGGACCCTCGTGTACAAATGATGACCATATTGTTGGTAGGAAAGTATTTTTGGTGCGATTTATGCCAACCTCATCAGCCACTCTGAAAAGCTACACAAAAGGACCTAAAAGCACAGCACAGCATCAAGACCAAAGATGTACTTTTGGAAACAACAAGGTATCAAGGCCAACACCTGGATGTAATGAGATGTCTACAGAAACAGTCTCAATGCAAAACAATGAAATCCAAAATCCACACATCCAAAAGTCTCTATCAATTGCTGACGTAATTGGTGCTGGAAAGTTAATCAAACCAGTTGCACATGATACAGTCTCTCTCGCATTGGAATCATTTGATATTGTCAATAAGATATGGAAAAGACATGAAGCAGAAGAGTTTGATATTGAGAAAGAAAGCTTTGGAACTGGGGGCTTTAGACATGCATTTAGAGCCACCAAGAAAGGAAAATTGTGGGTAGTGAAGAAGTTTAGAGAAGATACATGGCATACACTGGAGCCATTACTTGGTGATATTACACTTGCTTATCACACAAGGAAGCAAGTGCAAATGCACATGGCAGCAAAAGAAATTTTGAATAGGCTCAAGAAAAATATAAAAGATATTGAGGAATTTTTTGGAGAAATGTTTAGCTATGA
>WIPJ01033923.1:0-27829 GCA_018155075.1 Cassiopea andromeda | reverse complement strand
ACAATGGCATTCCTGAAAAACCTGGTCCTGGGGATGAAGATTTGTATGAGAAGGCTGAAGCAGTTTCTCATTTTTCACTTGCTGACAGTGGTGGGAAATTGCTACTTCTTGATTTGCAAGGTGTTGGTCATAACTTGTGTGACCCTGAAATAGCAACTTCATCAATAATTCAAAATGGGCAGGATGAGCAATTGTTCTGTGCAGGGAATCTACAGGATCATGCATTTGAAAATTTTTCAGCTTATCATGTGTGCAATACATACTGCAGATTACTAAGTCTGAAACATATTGATAGATCCTGAAAATCAATAAATTATGAAAAATTGATGCTACATTATCAAACATGTTAATGTCTTTTAATATATGTTCTTGAAGCCTTTGTTCTAACATAGCTATATTCTGTTAGTCTTAAAATTTCTATTGTACAGGGGTATCGAAACAACTTAAAGTGGAGGGGCCTGATTGAATGGGTTCACCAGGTTGTGGGATAAGCTCAGAATTCTACTTATCTGTGCTAGATCTAAAGGCTTTTTAGAAAATGAGCAAATGGAAAATGGTCTTTTAAGAACAACTGGATTGCAGAAAGTGTAAATAAAAGTGGAAAGTACCATTTTATGCAAAAGTGGGGGCCAGTCCACTCTGGCTTTCTGGTTTCAATACCCCTGTTGTATTGTACAAGCCTGTTTCACATGTAGAAGAACTTAATTAGAAAGTTGTGTTGCATTCAAAAACCAGAACTTTTGTGGAAATTGTTGTAGTTATGTTAACTAAAAAATGTTGGTTTTATTATGAACTGCATATATCTAAATTTGCTGCTTCAAGTATTGATAGGCCGCAACTGTTTCCTGGAAGTCTAAATTTTCTGGTTCAGGCAAAAAGTTTGAATATTGTGCCCTAACATCTGCAGCCAAGTAATCATCAGGAGCATTGACTAATTCTGCAAAATCAGATACATCTATCAAATCATTTTTTTTCACTGCTAAGCCTTTATGTTCAGCTCCATAACATTCTGGAAAGGAATACATGTGATTTGGTATGCCTGTGGGAAGTTGTAATCCACATTGGTGCCTGACACGGTGAGAGTTCCAAAGTCGAACAAAAGCATCACATTCACGCTGAAGAGCAGGAATGAATATGTAAGCTAATATTTTTCGATCTCTGGAATTATGTGGGTCATACTGATGTGTTTCAAGTAACTTGGATAAATATACTTTCAGACCCTTCTCCATTCTTTCATGTAGATCTCTCCACCAACGTTCAATCTTGTTAGTTGTGGAAGGCCCATATAAAACTGAATCAGTGGGATCATCTAAATCGCCATATTTGCTTCTAAGATAGGCAAGTATTGAAGCCATGACACCATTTTCAGTGCCTTTATCTATCCTCAAGTAGTTTGGAAGCACTTTGGATTTGTTCAAATACATGGCATAGATTTGCCTATAAGTATTGGCTCAGAGTTACCATCCCAAACATTAAGAAACATTATCTTCCTTGAAAAGGTGTCTAGGCATCCATATATAGCAAGTGGGAAGGTACTGTTTTGATAGCCCATCATCTTGTCATGCCCGTCTAAGGAAAGAAGCCAATTTGGGCCATCGCAGACGAAAGGTCTCTTGGGAGGATTTTTCTTTTTCCACACCTTTCGTGATTGTACACCATCTGGATCCAATTCCCACATGATTTCGCCAACAAGTTTTCTAGGTACACATATGTTATGTTCAGTTCTTAGCTTCAAATTCATGTTTCGGTAACCTAACTTTTGTCCCCCTCCTTGTAATTCCATTTGCACAGCATTAACAACATCAGCCACGGGAGTATTCCTGTTGATATACCGCACCCCAAAATGTCTCAACCTTCGATCGAGAGTTGGTATACTCAAAGGGTACATTCCATAATCCCGTTTGACAAAGTCTAATATCTCTGAGCGCTGCATATTTGAAGCAACATATTGCTTCAAATCTTGTGCAAGATCTTGATTTTCTTTCCAATTCACGTTTCCATCCACCATGTTTTTTCCTTATGCTATGCTGTTGTTGCTGTTGCGACTACTGACTTGATCATACACAAAGTATCAGTGTGATATTTGATAGCGCTGGGCCACACAAGAAAAATAAAAAACTTTTTTTTAAATAGAAAAAATAAAAAATAAGTTTAGCTTTATTTTAACTAAAATAAAATAAATTTATATAAATAGCTAATAAAATTAAACAAAATAAAATTAAAATAAATATAAATAAAATTAACATTTTATCAAACAAAATAAAATGCAAATGTTTCTAAATAAAATTAATATAAAAAATTTATGTGAATGATTCAATAGAAAAAAATACAAAACGCAATTAATACAATGTTAAAGGGGAATTTCCACCACTTTACGTTTAAATTTACTATGATAGCCATGGGCCACCATACTTCTGATAGGTACAAGCGAATGTGCATATCCGATTTTCTTAGTAGTTCAATAAGTTTTATGTGTTTTTGAGCTAACTGGATTTGAAAATTGTGATCAGCAGGGTTATGATACAATCACGAATTTGAAATCAGAAGTATCAAAAAAGCAGTCTTTACCATATAGCAGCAGGTTTCAAGCTCATCCCTGAAGCCTGTATCATCATCCTCTGCACTATGCCTTCATTCACAAATACCTGTGCATGTCCGTCACCCCTCAGACCCCTAAATTCTCCACACCTCCCTTTAATATCGGAAGCCTTTAAAATGCATTCGTACTTTTCTTTTATTTGTTTATTCTCTCCTTCACCCTTTTCCTTAAGGGCACTATGAAGTAGACAAAGATCTTCCAGTTCTGAGTCAGTCATTTCTATCTTCTAGTAGTGCTCTCTCTTGTTCTGTTCGATGGAAATCTACTTCCGTTGCAAGTCACAGTTTACTTCCTTCAGAAAGGTTTACTTCCTAATCGACACAGGTTCACTGACTGTAAATAATCGTCTACCGGTTTACGGAAGTCTCTGGACCGGTTTACTCAGCCCTTATTGGTTTATAACATTACAAAGATTACAAAGGACTGATTTTAAAACAATTGAAAACGTCACAGCTATTTGAGTGAATCACATGTGCAAATACGCTACAAACTAACTGACGACAGATGCTCGAATGACGTGACCTCCAAGAGAATCATAGTAAATAAAACCAAAATAGTGACGTTATGTCATCGATTGTTTTATTGCTTATTTATGTCGAATTGACACATGTCATGGCTAATAAGATGCATGGCCTTGTTCATCTGAAAGTGGAATTAATGTTGACCAATGTAGTTTTGATTTTCTGCAACATTGGAGAGATATTAAAAACATTATAGTTGATTTGGAAACCTGACCGATGCACGGAAACCGGTGAAACCCGTCTGGATCCGCGCCTGTGATACATCTATGGCGTCAATCGCTCTAGATATCCATGCATTGATCTCTAAACATCAAGAGCATATCTATTTTCTGTCAGAGAGGGCTCTACAATGCAGCTTGCTTGCGCCGTAAATTACACCTCTTCTAGACAAGTTAACAGACAGCTACAGGTCGGTGCTGATACACCAAAAAATTTGGGACCTAAATCATAAAACAGCACGCTTAGGGGCTCCGCTGCTAAAGTGGAAATTGCAAAGAATTCTACTAACGTAGCTGTGGTGACATACAGCATAGACTTCACCATTTTGAACTTACAAAGCTGCACATGCATTGTTTCAAGCATGCAGCTTTCTACTTACCTAGATCGATATAAATAAATCTTTAGATGCTGCACACATTTATTAGTTATAAATATAAAATTTTTAGCAGAAATTGTTAACTTGTTTATTATTGGCTTACTAACTTCCAGGTTGCAGAGAAACCTGTTTGCTACAGCATGCACCAAGAAATGAATCTTTCGAATAATCTGATACACTGTTTTATTCTGGAAGAAATAAAGAGCTTTGAAGGCAGAGCTCCTTTTGGTGAGAATCACTTGCTACTATGATTGGTAATGTTAATAACAAGGATGTTGATCTGAACAAATTTCTGCTTGAAGGGTACTTGAGCTTTTATCTTATCCTTGTAGCTTCGTTCTTTGCTGCAGCAGTTTCTGTAGAACTATGCAATATTTAGGTTGATCGTTTATGAAAATATATTTTAAGCTGCAAAGGAATATTAAGCTTATATCTCTTGAATTTAGTCTAGTATTGAATTTATGGAATCTCAATGCATAGAAGCTACATTGAAAACATAGCTTAAATTTAATTGTTTTCAAGGCTCAAACAAACAAGCATCTGCACTGACAACAGCTATTATTGATGTCGAATAAGCTTAGTCTTCTTTTAACTAACCCAAAGAAATGGCGGAAAACTTCCACAAACTACGTCACCTAGTAATATTGTTTTTCAACATATTTTATGTTAATCAAATGGTATACCTCAATATTAGTTATCATCATCAAGTATAAATGTTGTTTAGGTTAGTTGTACTTGATGAACCCCATCATTTTAGACTTTGCTAATTCATATCCTTGATATTGCTGAATTGCAACGTTGATTGCTTCTTGAATTTTCCAAAAATTATGTGAAACTTACAGGGGCAAAAGCAATCCCTATGTGTCCAACAAATGACGGTAGTAAGGATATGGAACACTTATTGGTGCATCGCCCCTCATTTGACATGGAAAGATGAGATTTCCCTGTTCAAACTACAAATCATCCAAACGATTTTTTAATTCATCTCCTATTTCATGATAATCAAAATCGTCCAATAGACCTGACAAAAAATTTAATCGAATTGACTTTACGATTCATCCTAGTTACTGGTCGGTTCAAATAAAGGTCAGGTCAAACTCTAATTACATGCTTTGCAGTCACCAACCTCCACCAAGTACATTTTATGTCTTCCGCTGATTGTCATTCATTAGATGTCAGGTGTGCTAACCATACTAATACAAGGATTTGAAATACCTACTAGTAATACCTAGTATACTTACTTGTCTTTTGTGATACAGCAAAAAAATACACAACGATATAAAGTTTTCTCCAAATGCATCAATAATTCTTGTTCTGCATGGAATATATTCCTCAAAAGTCTTGCTAATTATTTCCTTACTGTATTTGCCTTACAAACAAGTTGAATATTTCAGGTATGCAATATTGCTTAATGATTGAAAAAGCACCATACTCAAAAAGCAGCTGACTAAACGTATTAAAGTGGGAAAGCTAGCATTCTGCATCAGATGATATAACGTCATTCAAATCAAGTGAAATTAAAATTGCAGCTGAAATGGAATCATACACATAAATAGATCTGGATGGAAAACATGAAGTGACATTTATGGTACATCTCGTTTGTTTAAATCGGTACAGCCAGGCAATGATTTGACCTCTTACGAAAAATTCAAATAATTAAAGCAAAAGCGATTTTTGAAATCTGACAAACTTTCTGGCGCAATACTTTTTGCAACTGCTCAAGTGTATTTAACGTGTACAACTCATTGGAGTGGCGAGACGATATACCAAAACATAGCACAGCATAAAAACAGCATGATAAGTTCGTAAACAGTCTACTTACGCTTCACTTTTATAGTAGTTGTTATGTTAACTGTCCCCACGGAGTTTTTGCTGCTGCAAATGTATGCTCCAAATCTACTAGTAGAGTCTATTGCAGCATGATATCTCAAAAGGCTTACATTGCTTGCCAGAAGAATTCCATTTAGGTATAATGAGATATCTGGTATTGAGCTGCCAACAGCACTGCAAAGTATTGAAGCATTTTCACCGATGCATTTTTCATATACTGTACTGCTTTCCATGAATCTCGGGACATCTAAAACAGATGGTATCATTCATATAAACAACATGAGATATTACACTCCAAGGAAGAATTGGTTGAAAATCACTGATAAACTATTCTCAGAAGAATAGCAACGAACAGAAGAAAGACCATCGCATACAAATGAGTTCGAATATTTGTTGTCTGGAAAAGTTTAAACTGTTGTAATGGCGCCATACATTGGCAAGAAACTATAATCAAAATTATAACGATAACCAATTTGTACTTTCTTTCCAAGCATGTAATTACAGCCAGTGAACAAAACTCCAACATGATGCTGCAAACTCAACAGCAATTGCAAAGGCTAAACAAGAAGGTAAATACTTGCTCTAAATAGTGAAATTATGACTGGGAATACAAAGGCAATTTGTCATCCATTGTCTGGACATAGCCGGTGAATTTTAATGTTATGAATGGTTGAATTTGTAATAATTTCTTTAGTTCCCTCTCTTAATGATATTTTATGTTGATACTGAAATATTCTAACTTTTTTCACCGAAAGTGAAGGTGATTAATATAAAGAAACCTGTGCACTTTCTAGTTTATATAAATACCATAATATCTAAATTAGGAGCCCGGGAGTTTATAACATTCTTGATCTGCAAAGGTTGATGATTATTCTAGAGGGTGCTTATACCGTGAGCGCTTGTCTATGAGCATAAAGGTAATTCAAATAAAATGAAAAGTCAATTAATAGCGAAAAGAGAAAGGATTTGAAAGACGAAGTTGTTGGAAAAGGAAATAAGGAATAGGTCTGGTTGTTTTAGCCAAGTACGCAGCAGTGATAAATGATGTTAAATCTACAGAAGCTTTAGAGAAAGGCTTAAAGGATGGAAAACTATTGAAATTGAGGCGTAGAAAAGCTAGAATTGACTATTTTTACATCTTTTTCTACTTACCTTCTATTTTCCGTATTAAATCCCAAAACAAAGATTATGAAAACTTTAAATGAGCCCGATTCTGATGGTAGAGAAATGGAACTTTTTTTGAAGGTGAGCGTTTAGTCGAGAATGGCGCTTGCTTCGTGCTATAGGATGCCCGTATTTGAGGGGGAGATTAATCGAGGCATTGCTGTATAACTGCATTGCTTCATCGTTTTGTAATCACAAAAGTCGCTATGGCTTATCCTTTTTTGTCATATGAGGCAAACTATCTTGAAAAACTGTTTTAGTGGAGGCTTTAATGCTGATAAAAACATATTCAGGTGATGATTTAGAGCAACAGAATGCCCATTTATAGATGTCTATGATGAAACTTTGACTTCAATACATCCGCAGCAGCTAAAAGTATTCCTCCATGAAAAAGAAGAAGCATTCCCTCGCAATTCACTGATTTATTTTTATATATTTTCACTTCTGCATTTTTATAAGAAAACCATTTTGTTTGCTAGAAACCTTAGTTTCTTAACTTGTCTCGCAATTGAACATGATATTTCTTATAATTTCTTAAATACATCTAAAATAAACTGGTGAAAACGGACTACCCGTTATTTGTTAATTTTGCATTCTCGAATTTGAAGTTCTATCTTTAGCATTCTGAATGTATTAATGATGTATTATCGACTTTTGGCAAAAAATTCTGAACTTTGGAAGTTGAGGCTTGTGATTTCTTGAGAGTTCTTAAGACTGATGTATGCCAAAGAAAATCTGTGATGCCCCAATAACATTCCAAACCATTAGCTGCATGTACAGATGCACTTAGAAACTTTTCACCGAGGGGTGGAGGACTTGACCAGTTGACCAACTATTATTCAGTCTAAAGAGCATGACGTGTCCACAACGGATATAACTTTGCACTGACGCACCTGGAAACAGACTACAAGCTTTTTAAGACCTTGTAGTGTGCTTTGATCCTAGTGATAGCATTCGATATTTTGCAGTATACGATCGATAAATGTATGCGATCAAGTTTAAATTTGAACCAGTCAAGATCTTATCCGGTAACTAGGGCCTTGACTTTCTTGATGTAGGCTTTGAGAACAGAAGCGAACAGTTTTGGCAGAACAAATTGTGTAAGTCAAAACCTAAGGTTTTCCACCGAGAATTTGGAAAAAATCAAATAATAATTAAGGATCCACCATCTGCAGATGATGTTGAAACAATTTCGAAATCAGTTTTAGAAGCATCAAAAAAGAAATACATAAGTTTTGGGTAGAAAAGGGAATTTTTCCTGTAACCGAGCAGAGTCTAATGGACCAAACAACAATATTTTAAAGACAAATGATTGACTGATGTTGAACTGGAAGAGATTAGAAGAAACGTAGGTGAAACATTTCATGGCAAACGCAAGCGAATTATAAACTTCAAGAGAAGAGCCAAGACGAATAACATCTTTTCCTCTTTATTTACTTAGACATTCCATAAATTCCCCAAAAATTAGGACTTAGCCAATAGATATATACAGTGTAATACAGATTTAGCCAATAGTCATAAACGAAATTAATACGTTTTGAAACATTGTGTCTCATCCTCAGTTAATATAACAATTCCAGTGGGAGGTTTTATGAATGAATGAATGAATGAATGAATGAATGAATGAATGAATGGGGAAAAGCAAGTGGGAAAAATAAGTGGGAAAAACAAGTGGGAAATCAAGAAAGTGAACTCGCGGGGAGACCATAGAGGGAAATAAACCTATTGGGGAAAAACTATCAACCAGCGAAAATACTATTAATGCCTAAATAAGGAAAACGAACTATCAAAACAAGGGAGCTATGGTAATCAGACAATAGTATAAGTAAAGAATACGTGAATAAAAGCCTTAGGGAAGTAAAATAAACAAAGGGAGCTGAGGAGCTCTGAAATTTAAGCACCGGGTTATATCTAAGAAGAAGAAGACTTTCATATATAAGTAAATCAAGTTCGTTGTTAGTTCTATCGATAATACAAAAGTTGTCTAAGGAGATGCTGTAACCAGTGTCTATTATATGTTCGCTAATGGCTGACGAGGCGCCTTTACCACTGTTACCATTGATATTATTAATCCCTGGATGCTCTCTACAGCGAAAAATGAAATTGCGTGATGTTTTTTTTGCCTTAGTAGCCTCCTACTGGCACTGTTATATTAACTGAGGATGAGACATGATGTCTCGAAAAGCATCAATATCGTTTAAGTCTATTGGCTAATTCTGCATTAAACCGTGTATGTCTATTGCCTGTATTAAACCGTGCAAGTCCTAATTTGTTTTAATTAATGGAATGTCGAAGTAAATGAAGAGAAAATGAAGTTTTTCACCGTGGCTCTTCTCTTGAAACGTAGATGAATTAGAACAGGGAAACATACTTCAAGAAGTTGAAGTTGAGGCAAGTGAATCTTGTAGCATAGAATCGCCTGATAGATCTAATGAAAATTGGTAAATCGATGACATTGATGAGAGCAATGTAAATGTAAACAGCAAGGCATCTTATCCAAAAAATGACAGAAAGAGATTGCCATCTATGAGAGGGGTAGACAACGAATGATTACAATCTGTAGTTGAAAAGGTTGATACTGTTCTTGGTAAAATGAAGACAAATACTATCACTGTCACAAAAAGCTTGATATATGGAAGTGCAGTGTTAGCTCAAGAGTTACTAGGATTACGGAAGATCTATTAGACTACCAAAAGAGAACCATGAAGTAAAAGAAGACTTTTTTATTTTTGCAGAGGGAAAGAAAATTAAGTATAAAATAAACACAGAAGGGAATCACTATTGTAAAGGACGAAATATCACAAAGAATGAAAGCTAAAACAAGAAACACAAAGGAATACAACGATAGGATAAACCAATGTTAACAGATTAGGATTTTCCGGAAAAGTCAAGGAAAATTATGGGATATAGTGCAAGCATACTTAAATGGAATAAGAATAAGTTGCAGAGGGTTGGCAGAAAAAGAAGAAAATTAATGACAATAAACAAGAAGGTTCACCCAAGAAGTGATGTTGCAAGTATATACGCTTCAAGACTGAGAGGTAGAAAAGGTTTGCATAGTTGTGAAAGATGTGTAAGGGGAGAGGAAAATAGTCTGAATTGGTACATAAAGAACAGTAAAAAGATACTATTGAGAAAAAGTTTCATATTGATAAGAATGCGGGGCCTCTTTTGCGCAGAATGTGTGAAGAAAGAGGTGAAACTATTAACCATCTGGTAAGAAAATGTGGAAAGCTTGCAAAAAAGCAGTACAAAAAGGGATGATAATGTGGCAAGACATGTTTGTTTGCAGCTTTGCAAAGAAGGAGGTTATCGACGACTAAAGAAATGGTATGAGCAGACGCCGGAAGCAGTTATTGAAAATGAGAACTTCAAGCTTTTATGGGGCTTCAACATTCAGTGTGAAAGAGCGAATGGAGCAAGAAGACCAGAAAATATTTTGGTAGATAAGAGAACCAAAGACATTGTCGTACCAGGAGTTTCAAGAGTGAAAGAGAAAGAGCTTGAAAGATATCAGATGTTGAGAGAAGAAATAAGTTTTATATAGGAAGTGAACAGAGTAACATTGATACCTATTGTAGCTGGAGCATTGGGAGTCGTTTCGGGCATGTTTCAGAGCTATATAAAGAAGTTTGATGTAAAGATCGCAATGGAAATAATTCAGAAAGCAGCACTGCTGGGAACAGCAATGCTATTGCGAAAGGTTTGTCTCTTTAGGGATAAAGGAGGAGTAGCTTTTAGACCCTAAGTGACTTATTTTTACTCGCTCTCAAGCACAGATTCGAAAAATGTCTTAACAGACAACTACGCCTGAGATTCAAATGATTGACACATATAACTTACAAGATGACCAGATGTTATAGTAATTCATAAGGAAATGACAGAGGCTCTAATTGTTGACATTGCTGTACCTGCGGATACTAAGATTGCAGAAAATGAGTTAGAGAAGGTAGCAAAGTACCAAGATCTGAAAAGGGAAATAAAAAGGCTGTAGAAACTGCGATGTGCAAAAGCTGTTCCAGTATTGATTGGTGCCCTCGGAATGTTACAAACGATCTTGAATGTTGGATTAAAATTATGGAAATAGTGCCGGAGGTTGGAGTTCTGCAAAAGACTGCGTTATTGGGGACGGCATGAATACTGAGAAAAGTGCTAAAACTTTAAAGGAGAAGGACACCTGTTAGCCTTTAGTAATTTGCGATGACTCGTCTAACAGGAAGACAAACTGCACTAAGACCAGCCATTGCAGAAATGCTTAAAATCCCGTAATAATAAACAAAAATAAAGATAACAATAAGAACTCAACAACACCGGCAACAACGACAAAAATATAGTGGTTGTGCCCATTTTTAGAAATTATTGTGGAAGGGCCTCATAAGTAGGTGAACTGACGATAAAGTAGCTCCCTTTAGATCTTGATGGGCAAGTATATATCAAGATTTCATTTTGTATGCCAAAGTGTCAGATGGCTATATTATATGATTACAGTTCTATTAATGGAGTGCTTCTCAAATAATTTTTGCACGGCCCCCCTACTGAAAGAGAAAATGCTTCGTGCCGCCCTCTCCGCGGTAACTATAAGTAAGATTAACATAGTCTCTTTCTTCTCAATCAATCATGTGACCAAGCCTTAGCAGCCGAAGATGATTGTGTAGCGCGATGAAAATGATGTATCCTTTTTGACTTGAAACTGAATCATTTTGCTATACACACAGGAAAGAAGAAATGTAGCACAACTTTCAACAAACGGTAAGGTTTTTATACAAGGGTTGTATGGATTACGTCTGTTAATGTTATTGTAGCATCAGTGAATAGTTGAATTATTGAAAACCAAAATATAAATGATAGATTATCTTCCTAAAAGTCACAAATGAGTAGAGCCTTTTGTACGTTAGCCTTTTATATATTTTGCTAACAATAGGTAACAACGGTATTGGCCTATAGTTAGGCAAATACTCAGAATCTCCCTTTTATCTATAGAAACTACCTTAGCTTTCTCATTTTAATTTTTGTCGTAAAATTCCTTTTAAGGAAGATTGTTTAACCATTTCAGCCAGTGGATGGGAAATATATCACTTGAGAACTTTCAATAAAGTTACTGAAATACAATGAGGACATACTGACTTTGCTGAATGGAGATTTGATACTGTATTCTCAACTTCAAAAGGATTATCTGGTCATAGATACAAAGAGTTTCATCTCTGACTGATACATATTTGAATGTGTCCGGTTCTTTTGTGATATTATTGGTTTGATCTCTGTTCAGACCTTTTTCAAAATTTTCATTTACATCAAAGAAGTATTTATGTCAGATCTAAGTTCTTTGGAACGTTGAAGAGCACAAAAACCAATGAAAACTATTTGGTTTAGTGGAATCAACTCAAACATTAACTCCTTGTTACTCTTAAGAACAAAAAACGATTAAGATTGTCCTTTCTACTCAGACGGGGGTATGAGCAGGAGCTCATATTATACGCATACCGCTAAATAAACAATTGCAAAACTTTTTCGCAAAAAGTTACTACATCAAAATTACTACATCTCACACTCTCCCCCTCTTAATTTTAAGCAGTTTGCTAAAACTTGTAAATGAATAAGACAGTGTAAAAACACTATCAATAGTTCTTCAATCCTTTCGAAGATGCATCTGCGTCTTGATCTTCGAGCTTCATAAATCATTCCTTTCTATGGTATCTCGTGGTAGTACTACGTCCACGGATATCATTTCACACATAGAGCGAAAGAAACGATAAGTCTGTTCTTTGATAAAGCATCTATTAAAATGCATTGTTCAAAAATATGAGTGTCTTTCTCGTACATGAGGGTAAACCTTGTTAGGGCGATGTGAATGTTCGCAGTGTATATACTGTATATAAATATGTATGAAAAAATGAGGAGTCCTTTTCTCAACACAAACGAGTTTATATATGTTGGTAATAATCAAAAAACTAAAAGAACAGCTATAAGCAAAGCATGAGTAGATATCTCAATCATTGTCTATTGTCAATGTAGAACACTAATGTAGCATCCTCGCGAAATGTCCCATATTGGATACGATTGTCGTATTATTGACGAGGAATAAAACTGTGGGTGAAACATGGGTAAAGGATGGTTTGAATAGATCCTTACAGGATGATACACGGGTGGTGTTGACGGTGTTTGTAGCATACTCACAACAGGGAAAGAACGTGGACTACCGAGAGCTGAATATTGCAAATGTTCCGGAGGTCTGATAACGCGACGCAGTCGAAGGCGAACGTGAGGTGATTGGCTGGTTGGTATTGATGTATCAGGTGATTGGAATGGTGTGTTTCTTGTATTGGAATCAATTATCGAGGGTGATTGAACACTAGACTCTTGTTCGACATTGGAAAACTCATTTGGATGCTCTAATACGTCAAGATTAGCATTAGGGTTTGATCTTTGGCGTACTTTGCATGGGTTAACCGGAGTATGTGGGTGAGATCGACTTGACCGTTTTCTCGTTTTATCAGATGGGAAACAAACAATAAACTCATCATCACTGGCGAGATCTTCCTGCAAATTCTTGTCATTGTCACCGTTGTTGACGGCTATAGGTGTCTTAGGACCTTTACGCGATCGTTTAGGCTCAACATGTGGGGGTGGTTCGAAAGGCAGTTCGTCACATGGCAGCAAAAGGTTCCGATGTAAAATCCGCAATCGTCCATTGGGATTCCGCTCTGAGACTACTTGGTACAGGGGTGATTCTTCACCTGCACGCTTTACAATTTGGTATATGTCCTGTTCCCAATGCGATCGCAATTTTCCTGGTGCGCCCTTTTCATTCAAGTTTCGTACTAGAACACGATTTCCAGGCTCTAACACAGATGAACGAGCATGACGGTCATACTGTTCCTTACTTTGGTGTTGCAGGTTATGAGATCGTTTCGAAGCGAGCTGATAAGCCTCCTTCATTGCCGTACGCCACCGACGAGCGTATTCTGGACAACTTTCCCTACCTGTGCCGCTGGTAATGGGTTCGGTATTGAAAATAAGATCAATTGGCAACCGTGGGTGACGACCGTACAACAAAAAGAAAGGCGAGAATCTGGTGGTAGCATGTCTTGTGCAATTGTATGCATGTACAACTTTACCGAGGTAGTCACGCCATCAAGATTTCTTTTGTTCAGGGAGTGTACGAAGCATTCCGAGAAGTGTTTGGTTGAAACGTTCGACCTGGCCGTTCCCCTGTGGGTGGTATGGTGTTGTGCGTGAGTGACGTACTCCACAGAGTTTTTCTAAACATCCTAATAGTTAGTTCTCGAACTCACCGCCTTGATCATGGTGAATACGGGAAGGGTATTCAAACTTCAGAACAAAATCATTGTAGATCTTTTCCGCAACTGTATGTGCCGATTTGTTTTTCGTGGCATAGGCTTGAGCATAACGCGTGAAATGATCCATTAATACAAGTATATATTCATATCCACCAACACTACGTTCAAGGTGAACAAAATCGATTGAGATTAACTCGAAAGTTTGTGTTGTTACAATATTTGTCAGAGGGGCTTTTGTTCGTACATTTGGACGTCTTTGTTTCAAACATGTGCTTACACGGGTCGTATAATGGTCAATATCGTTACGCATACCGGGCCAATAAACTCGTTGCCTTGCAAGTTGGAAAACTCTCTCACTGCCTAGATGGCCCATTTCATCATGTAATTCGTGGTAAACTAGGGCATGCAATTTTTTTGGCAATACTATCTGATTGTATTCGCTAGTTTTACGTAGAAGAACTCTATTAGAATCAATGTGAAGCTTGTCCCAATCTCGCAATAGCATTTTGGCCGTACGGGGTGCGCAAATCCGTTCCTTGTAACTGGGTTTGAAACCTATCTCCTTTAATAGAATCACACTGGAGATTGCTGGATCCTGCAGTTGAGCATTTTTTAAATCTGTTAGATCGAAACGTGCGACAGAAGCTGGTTTTAGATATTCATTGGCTTGGAGCCTAACATTTTCATCAGATATAGATAGAGCAAAGACCCATGGGTGGTCATTCTGTACTGACGCAGCAGATGTTGTTGCTGTATAAACTGCTGCAGTAATTTCCTGTGTACATTCACTAATACATTCATCAACATTGAGTGGCATTCGTGAAAGTGCATCTCCATCGACATTTTCATCCCCAGGTTTATATTTGATGGAAAAATTGAAATTTGAAAGGTCAGCAACCCACCTATGATCTGTGGCATTAATTTTTGCCGACGTCATGACGTAAGTCAATGGGTTATTGTCTGTATAAACTGTGAAATGAGGTGCATAGTATAACAAATCACGGAATTTGTCACATATTGCCCAATTAAGTGCAAGAAATTCCAATTTACCAGAGTGTAAATGGTAATTTTTTTCACTGGGTGTCAATGTGCGTGATGCATAGGAAATCACTCGTTTTACTCCACTTTGCTCTTGGTACAACACGGCTCCCAGTCCGAGTTTACTAGCATCTGTGTGCAAATTGTATGGTTTATCAAATTCAGGGTAGGCTAGTACAGGTGGGCTTATTAAACAATCAATCAGTCGATCTAAAGCATTTTGATGAACCGCTGTCCATGCAATCAATTGCTGTGATGGTATTTGTTTGTTTTTCTTGAAACTTTTGGCTTTTGTTTTGTTTGACTCAAGTTTCTTTAACAAATCGAAAATAGGTGATGCAATTTGCGAAAAATTCTCGACGTATTTTCGAAAATAGTTTAAGAGACCTAAAAGACGCCGAACCTCGCCTACGGTTTTTGGGTTACATTGACGCAACGCGTTAATTGCTTTAACGTTTGAGGTATCAATTTGATATCCATCATGTGAAACGATATGGCCTAAATACTTTACGCGGTTCTTAAACAATTCACATTTACTAGGTTTCAATTTAATTCCGTTTTCACGTAGTCTTCTTAAAACTTTCTGGATATCCGCAAGGTGGCTTTGAAATTCTTTGCTATAAACTATTACGTCGTCTAAATATTGGACGCATACATCATCACGAAGACCTTCTAAACACTGTTCCATAAAACGTTGAAAACCTGCTGGTGCATTCAACAGTCCGAATGGAGTCCTTACCCATTCGTATAAGCCCCAGGGTGTGATAAACGCTGTTCGGTAGCGATGCTCTTTCTTTACAAAACCCTGGTGATATGCCTTTCCTTGGTCGAGTAGGCTAAACCATTTGTTACCCCCTAAACTTTCTAATGTCTCCTTTACTCTTGGCAAGGGGTCACGATCAGGAATGGTCTTAGAATTCAACTGCCTATAGTCAATACATAATCGCAGAGTTCCGTCTTTCTTTCTTACACAAACAACAGGACTCGAGTAATGAGAACGTGATTTAGTAATGAAACCTTTATTCAGTAAATCTTCAATGTATTTTTTTACTTCTGGGTACAATGGCTTTGGAATTGAGTTGTAAGTTTTTTGTACTGGACAAGCATCAGAAAGATTAATTGGTAGTTGTAAACCCGTCGCACAGCCTATTTCTCTATCTCCCTGAGCAAATGAGTCAGATTCTTCTAAAAGAACTTTGTATACACTTTGTTTCTGCTCGGCGGACAAAAAACTGAGGTCGAATTGATTCAAAAATTCGTTGTTTTCAGCCGAAATGTTTAAAAGCGCTGTTTCTACTTTAATTCGTCCATTTTGCTCCATTTTCGTGTTCAGGGGTGGGGTTTCTTCACCATCAAGACAAGGTTAATTTTTCAGTTTCACCGGTATGGGTGTCACCGACTTAACAAGTTCGACATGACCTAAAACGCTTCTACCATTCAGTGTTATCGCATGTTCAGATGAATTGTAAACTTCGATATTAATACGAAAATAATAACCTTTTGGCAATGTAAATAGAGTTTCTTTAAGTTCCAAGCCAGTAGGTAAAGTTCCGCTTTCATCAGGGACAAAAAGTACTTTTGTTTTAGCATCACAAGTTTCTGCATTTCCCCGACAAGTAATTTTCAAATACCGCTTAGCTGGTATTACAATTGCCCATTTTGGAGATTTTATTGTGGCCAATTCATGGTCCTGTTCCTCGCAAATAATATCGATAATATCTTGAACAGCCCCCTTTGTGGGTTGTTCAAAAGACTCTTGAATAGTGGTTACAAGTACAGTATTTCTAGCACCACTATCAACAGTACTTGTACAACACGACTTGACAATTTGTTCGATCACGTTATAACCAATAATAGGCTTTGTCATGCTGGTGTTTGCAACTAGAAAAGGTACCATTAAAACATCTCCCACTGGCACATTTGATAATTCGAAAGTAATTTCTGCAAATCCAACGAAAGGCACGGGAGTATTGTTAGCAGCACGCAAATCTAGCAAATCCTCAGAGTCAAGTAATTCAGTCAAATTTCGTATCTTTAGAGATAGAAAATTTTCTTTCAAGAATTTACGCGATATTAAAGAGACTTGTGACCCCGTATCCCACAGTACACTTGTGTTTTTACTATTAAGTTTACAATTAACAATACACTTCTTTCCGACAAGACTTGAAAGACGAATTTGTTGCTTTGGAGGAAGGTGACATATAAAACTGTTTGTTACACTCTCTAACGAGTACGAATCGCTGGGGCCTTGGGCCAAGAGATGTAAAGACTTACAAATAGGAGCATGCCTAGTCCAATGTTTATGTTGACAAGTAGGGCTACAATAACAAACAATACGACACTGATTGCAAAGCATATACTCAAATTTTGAAGTTTCTTTATTGCCGCAATACCCGCAAAACTTTAAATGGGACTGGTTATTCTCAGCTACACCCTGTCCCTCTGATGCAGCCGCCTCCAGTTTCCCTGTTTTGGTTTCTTTTGCTTGCAACCCCGCGCAAAATGCTCGCTAGATCCGCAGACAAAACAGTGATCGCATCTTTCAGCATGGCCCTTCCCTAAACAAGACTCACAAGTAGACGGGGGCTTTGCTGAACTCCTTGTTTTTCCTAGGGTCTCTAGTTTTTCAGTCGTCATCGTTTCTTTAATCATCGCTACATCAGCTTTTACAGCTTCCAGCGACGCCATGAGCTTATTTGTTTTCGTAACTTTTGTATCCTTTATTGCTTGTTTGTCAGAAACTTCTGTGCTAAGAACGGTTGCTTGGTTCTGCCTAGCAGGGCGCCTCCTAGATCCTAATTTGTTACTCCTCTCACTCTCAGTCGTCATGGCAACATTCATCTCTCGGATCAAAACTTCATCGGAGACATTGGGCGTTTCTAGATAGAGGCGCATGCGTGTTCGTATAGCATCGTCAGCCAAGCCTGTTTCTACCGCGTTAATAAACACGCTTTGAATTAAATTTGCATCATATCTAATTCGCGACTGCTTTTCCTCACTTGCAATGAGAATTTGCTGCCTAATTCTTAGGGCTCTCATCAAAAAGTTTATAGGTGTTTCATTAGATTCCTGTACAATGTTTGATAATTCTTGATAAGCCTCTGTAGCAGATTTTTCGCAATAATGACTGCGTAAAATTTGACGCAATTCTTGTAATTTAAGATTTTTCATCCCCTCCAAATACGATTTTAGATGGAATTTTCAATTGCACTGTCAATTTGCTTATTTAGGCTAGTAAATGAGAGACTATTCCTTTCATTTGAAATGATCCCTTGAATTTTGAAATCCTTCAAACGGAAGAAATTGGGAGTTTGCATCAAAGAGTTAAAAGGATTAACGAAGTTCATACCTTTCTTATTAGGTTCGGGTGGTGATGGGCTGTGTTCTGGGGGTGGAACTGACACGTTTGAGGGCTGGCTGAGATTGTGAATGCGTTGTTTTGCTAGTGCAAGTTTCTCCTCCTGTATCTGCAGTGATTTCTGAAATTCCTCCTGCCATAGGGTGAACTCTTGCTTCGCTCTCTCTAATTCCTCGTTGGCGACATCACTAGTACTACTCCTTTGGTTCTCTGCACTAAATTCGTCGAGGGGTGGAAGTTCTTCTTTGACGAATTCCAGTAGGTCACTCATCTTCTTCATGATCGCTGCATTTGCCTCCGACTCTTCTTGACTTAACGTTGCAGTGATTTTATCCACTTCATCCCGTATCTGGTTGATTATTTGCCTTTTCGTTCCTCCTGTTCCCGTTAGCCTTAACATTGATGAAACGTCACGCAATTTGGCATCCGTGGCACAGTAAAGCATGGCTTCAATTGACAACTGTAGCTCCTCTGCCATCGTCTAAGAGCTCTTTTTATCCTTAGCCAGTACCTTCTCTAATTTTCACGCTACTCCAATCCTTAGTTTCATCTAGTTAATACTGAACAAGGCGCATACCTAGACCTGTATGAGGGTGACCTTCAACCACAAAACTACCCTCTGCTGCCAAAATGTCAGATCTAGGTTCTTTGGAACGTTGAAGAGCACAAAAACAAATGAAAACTATTTGGTTTAGTGGAAGCGTACTGTCTATCTTCAACTCAAACATTAACTCCTTGTTACTCTTAACAACAAAAAACGATTAAGATTGTCCTTTCTACTCAGACGGGGGTATGAGCAGGAGCTCATATTATACGCATACCGCTAAATAAACAATTGCAAAACTTTTTCCCAAAAAATTACTACATCAAAATTACTACATCTCACATTTATAGTACTCTAATTTGCTTTCTTTTAGTTTATTGGCAACACGATCATTAAAACTTTTATGAAGTTTGATAGTATCCTCACAACTATTCTTTTTCATTTTTCATAGAAGTTGATCACAAATTCTCATCATTTTTTCCATTCACTTATTCACCCAAGGTTTTGCTTTTAGTACGTGCTTTTCAACCAGTGAAGTATCATCATCAAGAAATTTACTGTAAACATAATCATCATCAGTATCATTATAGATGTAGTTAATATCCACTGCAGTAAAGTCATTAAGAAAGCTTCTTTCATTAAAAGATAAGTAGTCTGGTTTTAGAATCTCCAGCTCTTTGTGTAATATATGTTCATTTTAAACGATGAAGAACTGAGGGAAGTGATCCGTTATATGTGCCAGAATATTGTCACATATAATTTTGGTGCCAATAACAGTAGAAGCTATATCGTCAATATCTGTTGATGAATTTTTAGAAAATATAGTAGTATTAGTTATACAGGGCAAGAGAATATTTGAGAAGAAAGTATTTTCAAAGTCAGAAGTAGGTGCATGCTAGTCATAGTTTAATAAGTTAATATCAAAGTCGCCCGTAATGAAGACTTGCTTGTTTAATAATTTGGGCAAAATCAGTCTAACATGTGAAATGAACGTCTCAATATCAGCTCCTAGATGTCTGTAGGTGCAGCAGAATAAGAAGTTTTAGCTATTTTTATCATCATTTTCAATCCAAATGGTTTCCAATCCATTGCAATTGAAGTTAAGATCATCACAGGTCCTGGAATTAACAGCAGTTTTAACGCCTCCAATTTGGCTAGTTGAAGACGTATCATAAACCTTATAACCACATGCATCAACATTAGTTAGTATCTTGTTTTGTTCAGACGTGCAAATTTCAGATACTCCTATAAAATCAAAAGACTTCATTGTATCAGCATAGATTTCAACCAGTTTATCAGAGTTGCGGGAGAGAGACTTCGTATATTAGTTTATCAAAGGTGCAAGCTCAGAAACAAAACAGTAAAGTATCTTGAATGGATGGTATTAGGGACGTTTTCATCAATATCGCAATTCGATCAAAAGCTAGGTAGATCATGGATTTAAGAGGACATTTCAAACTTATTTGTGTGCAGCACAGTCGTTATAAGGATAGCACCTATATTGACCTACGGTAACTTTATACGGAAAAATATAAAAAGGAACTGTATTTGTTGTAAAATGGCCGATCTTGAGATCACAAAGGACTTCATCTGAATTTTTTAATTTAAATATCTTTAATCAACATGCAAGCTGTTTATAGAGGAATTAAACCATGTTCGACTCTGAATCAACGCTTCTGTAAAACATAAGGAGATATATAGAACGAATCTGTATTTGTTATAGACTTGTAGAACTTGAGATCAAGAAGGACTTCATGTGAAGTTTTGATTTAATTATTTTCCACTTTTGATTTAATGTTGTTGTGATTGAACATGATTGAGTGTAATTTCAGAATACAAGCTGTTTACAGCGGTATTATTATACCATATTCGACTCCTAGTCAACGCATCTGTAAAATTTTAACAATACACTCAACTCTCTTTAATCACACCAACAGAAAAAGATGCAACGCATACACAATAGCCTAGTGCTCCTATTAGTACTCCGCTAAGGCCCTTCACAACAGTATTTTCAAGAAGAGCTTTCTAGATAAGAAGATTATGAAATACGCTTGCTACTGAAATGAATGACTGCAATAATATTCAATGAAAAGGTATTCTGGAACTGTAATATTTTAACACTACACTCAACTGTGTTCAATCACACCAACAGATAAAGAGAAAAAGCATAAACAATAGCCTAGTGCCCTTTTTAGTCCTCAACCGAGGTGCTTCGGAACAATAGTTTAAAGAAGAGCTTTTTAAATAAGCTGATTAAAAAATACGCTTTGGACTGAAATGGATGAATGCAATAATAGTCAATCAAAAAATAAATTTTATCATCTTTTAGGTTGAAATACAAGGAACTTTTTGAGGAGTCATAACTTGCTATTACTATGGGAATACTATGTCATGTCAAAACTTCAATGATAGAAGAAATATTGAAATATTGTACATACCATCTTCCATTGTTCTCTCTTCTTTTATTTCACTGAATGTTCCACTTCCCTTGATTGTCCTCCCAGCAACTTTGAATTCATATATTCTGTACTTCAATAAATTGGTAACAACATAATGTCTAGTAGCAGCTCCAGATATCGTAACTGAAGTCCAGTTACTAGTCGATGCTTTCTTCAGCCGATATTGGACTTCATAGCCAATGCCATTTCCATTCCAAAGCGACAAACTGCTAAATGCTCTCCAACTACACCTTATTGATGTAGATGATCTAGCATCAACGACAAAGTTTGGTGGAGCAGATTCTGGAACTGTAATATTTTAACATTACACTCAACTATGTTGAATCACAACAACAGAGAAAGAGACAACGCATAAACAATAGCCTAGTACCCCTTTAGTCCTCAACCGCGGTGCTACGGAACAATAGTTTAAAGAAGAGCTTTTTAAATAAGCAGATTAAACAATACGCTTTGGACTGAAATGGATGAATTCAATAATAGTTAATCAAAAAATAAATTTATCATCTATTAGGTTGAAATACAAGGAACTTTTTGAGGAGTCATAACTTGCTATTACTATGGGAATACTATGTCATGTAAAAAATTCAATGATAGATGAAATATTAAAATATTGTACATACCATCTTCCATTGTTCTCTCTTCTTATATTTCACTGAATGTTCCACTTCCCTTGATTGTCCTCCCAGCAAATTTGAATTCGTATATTCTGTACTTCAATAAATTGGTAACAATATAATGTGTATTGTCAGGTCCAGATATCGGAACTGAGGTCCAGATACTAGTCGATGCATTCTTCAGCCGATATTGAACTTCATAGCCAATGCCATTTCCATTCCAAAGCGACAAACTGCTAAATGCTCTCCAACTACACCTTATTGATGTAGATGATCTAGCATCAACGACAAAGTTTGGTGGAGCAGTTTCTGGAACTGTAATATTTTAATATTACACTCAAATATGTTGAACCACAACAACAGAGAAAGAGACAACGTATACACAATAGCCTAGTGCCCCGTCAGTCCTCCACTGCGGCACTTCATAACATTATTTTCAGAAAGAGCTTTGTAAATAAGCAGATTAAACAACACGCTTTGGACTGAAATGGATGAAGGCAATAATAGTCAATCAAAAAATAAATTTATCATCTATTAGGTTGAAATACAAGGAACTTTTTGAGGAGTCATAACTTGCTATTACTATGGGAATACTATGTCATGTAAAAAATTCAATGATAGATGAAATATTAAAATATTGTACATACCATCTTCCATTGTTCTCTCTTCTTTTATTTCACTGAATGTTCCACTTCCCTTGATTGTCCTCCCAGCAACTTTGAATTCGTAGATTCTGTACTTCAATAAATTAGTTGCAATATATTGTGTATTGCCAGGTCCAGATATTGGAACTGAAGTCCAGTTACTAGTCGATGCAGTCTTCAGCCGATATTGAACTTCATAGCCAATGCCATTTCCATTCCAAAGCGACAAACTGCTAAATGCTCTCCAACTACACCTTATTGATGTAGATGATCTAGCATCAACGACAAAGTTTGGTGGAGCAGATTCTGGAACTGTAATATTTTAATATTACACTCAAATATGTTGAATCACAACAACAGAGAAAGAGACAACGCATAAACAATGGCCTAGTGCCCTTTTTAGTCTTCAACGGCGGTGCCTCGGAACAATAGTTTAAAGAAGAGCTTTTTAAATAAGCTGATTAAAAAATGCGCTTTGGACTGAAATGGATGAATGCAATAAAATTCAATCAAAAGGTAAATTTTATCATCTTTTAGGTTGAAATACAGGGAACGTTTTGAGGAGCCATAAATTGCTATTACTATGGGAATACTACGTCATGTCCAACAGTCAAGGATAGATGAAATATTGAAATATTGTACATACTATCTTCCATTGTTCTCTCTTCTTTTATTTCACTGAATGTTCCACTTCCCTTGATTGTCCTCCCAGCAACTTTGAATTCGTAGATTCTGTACTTCAATAAATTAGTTGCAATATATTGTGTATTGCCAGGTCCAGATATTGGAACTGAAGTCCAGTCACTAGTCGATGCATTCTTCAGCCGATATTGAACTTCATAGCCAATGCCATTTCCATTCCAAAGCGACAAACTGCTAAATGCTTTCCAACTACACCTTATCGATGTAGATGATCTAGCATCAATGACAAAGTTTGGAGGAGCAGATTCTGGATATGTAACATAAAGTTACCGTATTGTAAATAGCATAGAAGTATATGCAACAGTGTAAGTAAGTTAGCAAAATGTGATGGTTAGACTTGTTCTAAAGCACACGTTGTTTGGAAATCTGAGTAATGGAATAAAATGAGATGTGATAATAAGTTTGAACTTATTTCCGTCACAACATATGATTTCTTTTCAACTCTGATTATTCTTCTGGTCTGACCGTTTTGTTGCAATTTTTCGGTGGTAATCTAATAGCACATAACATAATGCTAAGATGTAAAAGTCTTAATGTTTAGCATCGGACAAACGAAGAGTTCATCCTACCAACAGGGATTGATCCATACAAGGTTGACCGGGTAGAAATATCTGGTCAAAGTGTTAAAAATTACATGTTAATTGATTATTATCTTATTTTTAAAAATTTTTCATTCAATACTAGCATCTAATCTACAATACTATACCTCAATAAAATAGACAGCACACTATTGGCTGCTTCACATTGGATGAAGATAAAATAGTGTGTGTAGTACATATCTATGTGTAAATGTAATAAAAGAAGAAGAACAGGAAAAAAAGAAAAGTAGAAGTCCATCAAATCTGGATCTGTGCAATCTTTGTTTCGTAGGCAAAAATATGTAATATGTAGAACGAATAACAATGGTTATTATTTTGATAAATAGAAGTTTTTCATGATTTCATGAAATCTAACTCTTTTAGTAGTTTGAAGAGGAAATACAAGAATTTTCAAGCACGCCTAAAGCGCTCATAGACATTTTTATAAAACTAACCTCCTGACATGATGGTGGCAATATAGTAATTAGGGGATTTTATTTATTCAAATTTCTGTCACTGTTAGCCTTAAGATTACTCACAAAATCTACTGTTAGCTCGAGGATATTTACTTTCTTGCCATGCTTATTATGTTAGATGAATCAGGTTTAAATGTGTCTCCACTAATCAAACTAGAAGATGGAAATGAAGGTAGATCAGCGTATACAGACCAATCTGTGAATTGTGAAAGACTTTTTGAAAGGCATAAGTGAACTGAATCGTATCTCCTATTGTGTATTCCATGATCAAGATATTTTTTACAGCCTGATACAGTATGTTGCAAGGTTTCACTTTGCAGGGAAAAGGAGCAAGGAGGTGATTGAGAAAGATAACATTTATGAAGATTTTTCCTATTGACGAGAGTGTTGTTTAGGTGCTTGACAGTAAAATTAAATATATTTTTGGCCAAAAACTGTTGAGCCTTAGACCACATAGAATTAGTGCTGGAAAGTGAATATTTTAGGTTAGATCAAACAACAATACCCTGTGAAAATAACTCATGATCGATTCTATCTTTGTTGTACATTGGTTGAAGGGATTTAAGTGCCTGCTTACTGTTTCTATACTGTTCGTTTTGGAAATTGGTATGATGTCTGGTTTCCTCCCCGAGATGAGTGAAATCGTTGTTAGGCGAAGAAGTCAATTTATTCCGAATGTTTGTCTGGCACTGTATGAAATTGATCGAAGAAAGTCCAAGGCTGAGAACATATTTCAACCTTTTTCTTGTTAAACTGCTTAAAGTGGCACTAATGGGGAGCTCAAGCCATTATCTAATGCAACAAGATGAATAGCTTGTCATGTCGATAACTTTTGATCTATGCAAGATGTAAAAATTGCTACTTCTGGACAAGTGAATTGAAGATTTCTGAAAATGCTTGCAAAATATTTTTACAATTATTCGAAACTGTGTGTTATCAGTTTCTTGCAAAGAAAGTGCACTTTTCACCACCAAAACACGTTTCTCTATGCTTTTCGAACGAATTCTCAAAACTTTATAGGCAGAAATCTCTCGATGGTGATTCCTTTATTAGCCATTCAAGATTTGATGCTTGTTCTGCCTCAGCAATGATATATTCAATAACATTTTGGGTATTGCAATGACAAATCTTTTCATGTATAGCATCAGGGAGATGCTTTCTGATGCACCTAAGAATTTCAAAAGATATCATACCATCCTCATCTGTTTTTACAGCCGTTGAATATCCTGTGATGATGTTTTGATCTCCTCCATTTATCTTTCCATAATAATGTGCATAAAATACATAGTTAGTATACTTCTTTAGTCCACTTGCAATTACTGTTTGTGGCAGAGCTCCACTCACTTTCAGCTTTTTTGGAGTCTCTTCAACTCCACTTCTATGATAAAATACTTCGTGATTTTGAACATATACCCAATTGTCCTTTGGAGGCAGGTTGGGAGTTGAAGGCAACGTCACAGAAATAGCAGTTGAATTGAGCATAGTAGGAATTGGTAGGGGCAAGCTTTTGTCTGTCTCAGCTAAAATGTTAACAAGAAAATCACTTCGATAAGACAAATTAGAAAAGAAGAGAAGGTACGAAGGTACAACTTTGAATTGAAAAAAACAAGTGAAAGAAATAAAGTCCATAGTAAATAATATCGATTTGAATTATTCTTGATTTCCAAACTTAATCTTGCAAGAAACTTCTAGTACCTCTAAAATTATAACAAACTTATTTAATAGCAATTGCTACCCGCTAAACGTGGTGATACGTTTCCCAAGTAAAATTCATCTGGAGAGCAGCAGCGGAAGAAGTTATTTGGTGGTGATCGACTTGCAATAACAGAAGTTCCATAATGGTTTCTAATACAACTGAACAATTTGCTTCTGCTGAAATTACTGCTAGGCAAAAGGCCACTTAAAGACCTTATTTACAGCTTAGTTACTTCCTCATGTGGTCTGACTCTTGGTTACAGCTGAATAAGAAAACCATTTATATTTCTTATAAAGTCTGTCTATGACTTTGATTGCAAGAACTTCTTTCATAAATTATAATACCTGGTAGCAGATTGCGAAGCCTGCCAATCCAAGATGTGGAGTAATGACTGCTGTCTTTTTTGCGTTCTATCTGAATGAAGTCATATCCATGACTTTCGCAGAAAAATACTGTTATCGGGTACCAAAAGTTACTGGATAATGTACCAGCAGTCATTTCGATGGCCGGGATACTGAAAAATAATGCAAGCATTATACGCTTTCTTCATATGAAACATGTCCATAAGAAACATGAGGCTCAAATTATGCAAAAATTAAGAGACATTCAAGAGACAGGCAGGTTGAGTTTCAACAGATATCTTACAAATGCTGTTTTACCAGTAAATTTTTCATGAAACTTGCAAGAAAATGGAATTAGCATCCATTAAATGGCTGACAAAGTATGAGCACCCTTTTCTCGCGTCAACGTTGCCTAATCTGGGATTTTATTGTTATAGGGAGTCTATGGTGGCCCATGATTATCAACAATTATTTTGCAATCAAAATCAAAATTTTTCCTTTACAAAAGGTTGGTTTTACTATTTAAAGCCATTATCATCTTCAAAGTTAGAATCAATTGGAATTTAACTTTTTTCTTAAATGTCATTTTTTCTGTTAACTAAAAATGAATTCACTTTTTAAATTGAGTGGTACTGATGGGCCAAGCACGCAGTCCACCAGTATCAAGCTTGCTTCTAAATCAAGCAATGCTTCCTTATTTAAAGGAAGTTTGATCTCCACAAGTAATTTGTAATGGAAATAGATTGTCTAAGGAAATTTTTAAGGAAATTAAACTATTTCTCTCTTCATGTTGTTGATACCAATATGATATGTTTTGAGGCAGTGACAAAGCAATGATTATAGGTCCCTGATATCTCAATCGTTGCTTGGATTTTTGAAAACGCTATTTCCTTACATAGAGCAGCAGGGAGAATTCAGAGGACCGAATCTAAAGAGAGAAACAAGCCCCCCCTGTGAGCGCAGCGAGCAGATAAATTTCAGGTTTTAGAAACTAAAATGTTATGCGAACAAGTGCACCTTTTGGAATTGATTTGTGACAAGCAGGCAATTGTTTAATCAGTCTAGCAATAAATACGCTTTACCTGGTGTGGTTGAACCAACATTACTTTATGTAACTGCATATTTCTCGTTTCTAAGCTAATGGTTCTGCACGGCAGTGCCTCATTCCCTTCACTCGGGGTTATTTTCATTAGAAATTTTCCAGTGTTAGGGACTGACCCTTCCTAGGGGCAACAGGTGACGCCAGGAGAGGATTAATAATAATAATAATGTAAACAATTTTTCATAAAAATAACAACTAAATACAATGGTAAACCTCACTATTACAGGTAGTTTACTATTGGCTACTTAAATTGACAAAACGTGGTAGAAG
>WIPJ01033783.1:0-14833 GCA_018155075.1 Cassiopea andromeda | reverse complement strand
ATCAACATTTGTTCCCATCACCTCCACATGAGTCAGCATTTGTGGGCAACAATGTCGGCATACATGTTGCCCACAAATGTTGACTCGTGTACAATGGCCTTTAAGGAAACATTATGTATGTTGTGCGATTTATCCAAGAGGAAAAGAAAGGAAGTTTTGGTACTTAACCGTTTCTTCCACTCCCTGACCTCGTTGGTGGTCCTATTTATACTTGATGTTTTCATATAGAGATGAAACACCATTTGAAGGCTCTCATATGCACATGAACGATTTTATCTGCAAGCTTTTTCTACAAAGAGAGCATCTCTATATAGAAAAGGAGCAGTACCGTACGATGCACACTATGTAGTTTTCAAACATATTATATTGGGGCAAAGTAGCAGAGGTAGATTTCTGCTCATAGTCAGAACAGCTACTTTCTTGGCGAAATTCATCCATGTTTCGTAATCTTCACTTCCTGCCTCTCTCACTTTCTTTCCCTCTCACTTGGAATATATTACATTCATGTATTTGCTTTTAGCTTTTCTACTGTCAAGACCCGAACCCCCGTGCTACTAACAAAAACACTCGAGAGAGCAGAATTCAATTCATTGTCTGTAAGGAAACTGCTTTGAATCCAAATGTATCTCTAATTTCTCATATCTGCGCATGCTCCAGCCATTAACCGCGGTCAGTGCATAATGGCTAGTGTCAGTGGTGTTGCCTGCCGTTTTATGCCCTAAACGAGACTGCTCAATAACATACTATCGAGGCATTGAAGCTGAAGTTTTCGTAGCTTACTCTCTGATTATGTAGCTGGCAGATTGACCAACACATTCATAAAATTCTACTCTCTGATTGGTTTAATTTATACGGAAGAGATTTACCGCTTATTCCATGACGCAACCAGTGTTATAACAAAGCAGAGAGAATATGCGGCGGTACATTGCTCCTACGGAGCATTTCTCTCAATAATGACAGTCTAGCATGGATATTTCATACAATAATGAATGGCTGTATTGAATTTTGGGCTTCAAAGGAATAAACTTTTACAAAAAAATATTTTCCTGATATTCCAGGGTATTAACTGAATGCCTGACGGTACACCACTGTTTCTGACAATGGGGGAGCCTTTAAAACTACATTCGAATGGGTCAAAAAATTGTGAAAGAGTGAGTTTTTACTTGACTTTCTTGCGTGACTAGAGATTAAATGGAATTTAAATTTGAGTAAGTCACCTTGATGGGGAGAAATGTATGAAAGGATTTTCAAAGACATCAAGACTACCCTTCATAAAGCACTTGGTGGTTCTCAACTCTCTCTTGAGCAACTAGAGTCCATTATTATAGACATTAAATGCTTTCTAAATAGCCGGCCCTTAACATATATAGAAAATGAGATTGGGGAGGGTAAGGTTCTTAAACCAAATAGTATGCTGCAGGGAAAAATGCTCATACCCTGGATGACATAGAAGTGGGTATGGATAATGTGAAAAAGTATTAAAGACGACTGGAAAATGCGAGAATGCACGCTTGGACAAGTCGGTCACGTGAGTATGTCAGAACTCTGATAAACTATCAGAGGATTAATAGAACAGAAGCAGTTGTACTAGACATGGGTGAAATAGTGTTGTCTGTTGGAGAGGAAAAGAATCGTGACTTTCTTTCATCAGTTTCATAAGTAAATATATTATATCATACCTTCTCAAAGCGCCCCCTAATTCTCAAAACGCCCCTTTGGGGGCGATATCGCCCCCGTTGAGAATCACAGCGCTAGAGAAATCATCTGAAGAAGTTTTTGCAGTTGCTATGTCGTCTGGAAATCAGAAGTGAGCTGACTGCAGAAACGCCAGCAGTGCAGAGGAAAGAAGAGGTTTGATCAAGAGTGGGTAGAGTTGCCGCAAGAAATGCATATACAAAACTAAACTGATTTTAGACGATTAGTAAATTGATTGTTTTAGGTATTACAATGGAAAAATTTAGAACACCAGAAACAAACAAACAAAACTGCTGGTTACGCTGGTTAGCTGTCGTTGTGGAGCCCAGAGTAGAAAAAAAAGATGTATGCATTCAGCTATCGCAACCTCTCTTCTTGATCTTTCATTCTTTAGTAACTAGCTACTTTTCTCGTCCATGATTCGGCGAGGCGACTTTACGTCCCTGCCATTGAACCTGAAGAATTTTCTCTCTCTCTCTAAGCCACACAGTTTTATAGCTCTATAGCAATAATAGGCTTATTACACAATCGCGACTAATTAATGATGCTTAATTGAGTTTGCACTAGTTACCAACATTTATGTCCTTTAACAAAAGTAATAACTTGGTGCTTTTATGCCATACGATGAATAATGATCAATGTACATATGCATCTAGATCACCTGTTAACTACCGTGATTCTTTTGGCTTATTACTCCTGGAGCCTCCGACGTAACTAATTAACAATACAACACAATAGGCACTCCTCAACGTACCGCTAGCGATGAGAGTCGTAACACAACAACAAAATGCTACGTCCTAATGTAATGATATAAGTACTTTTTCAAGCTACTAATACCAAACCTAATCGTCCGACGATAGCTAAATCAAAAATACAATCATAAATCCCATATACGAAATTTAAGCCTCAAAATAACAGTATTTCATATGATATCTATTTACTAGCTGACATTACTATGACAATGTTAGATGCTTTCATACACCTTCACAATTGATTCTCTTACACTTTCAAATTACCAATATTACAAGGTAAAACTTTAGACTACGCTAAACTTTTAGGGGAAAGTGTGCCGATTTGGACAACATAGTAATGCCTCGTTTTCGTTAAAAAAGCACGTTTTCAATGATAGAGCACGTTGTATATTGAGAAAAGTGAATCGTCAGCACTCATGGGAACAGGAACAACTTCGTACTAATTGAGAGTCTTCATATACTACACAAATTTGTAGATTATGTTTAGACGTGGTGCCAAATCTATTCTAAAACAGGCAAACCTTGCTATTTTTGAGGCTAAAGGTGCTAGATATCAAGTTGCTAAAAATGTCATATCACATTCCAAAAACAACCCTCCTTCCCCTTGTCATACTTCGTCACAAGTAGGAAATGACCCCTTCACCCCTCTTTGCTTGACGTAATATGTGAATGACCCCAAATGATAAAGATCTGCATATTCCAAAAGAAACACTTCAAGTTTCCAAATAGAGGTTTCAATATTTTGCAATTAGGGTTTGGAAAGAGAACTGTGTTCGCTAAGTGTATTTAAAAGCCTTATAAAAACAAAGAATATTTGATGAGCAAGAAAAACTAATCTATGGCCCCTCAGGAAACGAATCCCTGTAAAACCAGAGGTTCTCCCCTTGTTATTTCTATTATTTTAATTGTAGCTAATTGTATGTATTATATGTAAGTTCTATTTCAAAGAATTGAGAAAAGAACCAAGGCCTTGTAAGGAAATTTTCTTGTTTCTGCGGAGGAGGGACAGTGTAACGTATGCTATTTATCATCTACTTTTGAACAAGGAAGGGAATCAAGCTGAATCCGCTTTCGGTTTGCTGAGCTTCAAGCGTGACAAAGTCAGTTGCGTTGTGAATCATCATCGCTTGTTTGCCTTGGTTCTTCCAGCATCCAAGATGTATTAGTGTCTATAAATATAAAGATTTTTTGCCGTGATAGCACAGCGATACATATCAAGATCTTACTTCTCAGACCACGTAGGAAGCAAGAGCTACGCAAGTTGTGATCAAGAGGTAGTAAAGGTGAATTGTTAATTTCCTTAGATTAACGTACATAGCAAAATATGATGCTATAGGAATCCTAATACAACCAAGTTGTTTTGTTTTATTTTACAGGCATATCAATCTTGAAAGTTATTTCCTATTATTGTGTTAAAGCACCATGAGAGATACTGCGTATTAGAGCTATTTTTGTATTTCATGCACGTTTGAAACCATCACATTCTTCATATTCAGCTGTGAGATCGCGTATCTGTAGAGTTTTGGCATTTGTCTGAAATACCCCCGAGGTGCTAGTTTATATAGGATTGTTGCACATAGTAGTTGGCATGGAAAGGATCAGTATGATTAGTTATAAGTTGTCGAAATTACATTCGTGTCTCACCACTTTATAATAACGTGTTTTATTTAAGGCAATAGTGGAATTGATATCATTTACTTTTTCAAATAGGTAAATGTGGGCATATCTTCCTGTTAAGAGTAAAACTGTTGGATTACAGAGGTTATGGAATTTGTTTTACCATTTTTTGACTCCAAACCATCATGTTATAATTTCCGGGTGTACACAGAGAATTTATCATGATTTTGCCCGCATGTATTATTTCAAGTACACTTGAGTTTACGGAAATTTTCAATAGATGTACTCTGATGCACATAACGGGTAATGTTAATGATACAATGTTATGGCAACGCCTGCCTTTTACCGAAGTTTGAGTTGAAGATAATATTGTCAACATTATCGTCAATTGAAACTCAATGTAGTTTAGATCATCCCTCCCCAGTTTTTAGGGGTGATCTACATTGCATTGATTGTTTATCAAGTCATTTCAGCAAAAGCACTAGACCTTTACATTTTATCTAAAGACTATTTTATGCTATGCTATCATTTTCTGGATGCAGAATGTTCTTAGTTGTCCTGTGAATTAAACATGTTTGAAGTGGTCTGTAGGTTAACATGTACCAGATGCAAATGTAATTTTAGTGAGTTTTTACATATTATGCCATCATGTTTTGGCCATTTTAGACACCTCTCTTCTCTTTAGTTAACTTTAGTCATTGCTCAGACCACCTCCAAAATTATATCTTCATTTGTCCCCCCTTTACTAGAAGGAGTTAGTAATGCAGTATAAGTGGTTTTGTTATTTACAAGGACATTGTTTTCAGCCTGGATGTTTTTTACAGTTTGTCAATTCCAGCCTCTTGTTTCTTAAAGCCTATTTCTCACTGGGCATTTAAGTACGTTTAAGTGTATGTGTCCTTGAGTAGTAAACTTAGACCCCAGTGAGTACTGGTAGTGCATTTAAATTCCCGAGAATGAGTGCTGGAAAAAGTTAAGTGCACCTAAAGTGTGTTGAGTTCATCATCATTGCATGGAAGTTGATTGATCAGCATATGGTTTTGAATTGTTTTTTTTTCACTAGAGCCACTTTAGTGTTTGAATTAATACCCAAATGTTTGCAGTTCTCATATAGGTTGTCTGAATAGCATTTGTAGAAGTTACAAGAGATGCATGTGAGTCTCAGAAAATATGGCTTGATACAGAAAGCTTATAATGTTTTGAAGAATAGGAATAATCAGAAACTGTCTGTTCCTGTAGAAGTAAAATAATTTTGGGTACACAAGTGTACCCAAAATTATTTTACTTGCCTTCTTTTTAAAATACCTTTAATTCTCCTTAAGCACAAAAGATTTATCCATGTAGATAGCTTTTTCTTAGGGTTTTCCAGGCTCATCTCTGCCCTTGGAAGCATATGTTTAAACTGTAAATAGTGAGTATGCCTATGGGTTTGACTTCCAGACACAAACACTCAAGGGTACACACACTTAAATGACCAGTGAGAACTAGGCTTACATGTTCCTTAGCATTCTTGAAATTCCACATAATTTCAACAGTCCAGATTCAGAAACTGGGAGATGAGAAATAGAATGTTAAGATTTTATAAAGTAATTATGCATTTGGTCTCAGGTTGGGCTCAAATTTTTATTTAATACTGTGTACCCTAACCCCCAGGCCATGGTGTTTCTGCATCTTATATTGAAGTTACTAATGCAATTAGAGTCAGTGAGTGTGCAAGTGGTTATTGCCAACAGAGCAGTGTATGGGGGATTTAATGTTTCTCAGACCACATTAGAAAAACTCACACACCATCAGAACTAATTCTCAATCCATATATGGTATAATTAATAACAATCTATACTTTGCAATCAAACAATTAACAATCAATAAACTACACCCCTGCCCTTTTTGAATGAAAACATTCTACTCCAGTCAATGCACCACATGCTCAAGGATATAATCATTCAACTTGATTGGTGGTCTGCACACTTGTTTGCTCCCTCTTATTTGTGTTGGTGTGCTTGTTGTTGCCATAGTAATACTATCTCCCATTGTTGTTTGTTCTTCTGGTGGCTGCAGCACAGAAACGAGACATCTGCTTCTGATCTCACTGATTCTTTTTATGATGTTGAAATCATCTCCTCCTCAGTTTGAAAAGGACTATGAGACACTTTCCTAACAAACTGAACCAGATGTCTAACAATGTTCCCTGTTCTAATTGCTGTAAAAACCATATCTGAACAATGAAGATTGACTACAGTGTATTTCTCTGGATTAGAATTAGGCTCTAGTTTACCTGTCCTTTCATTCTTCAGCACCACTGTATCTCCCTGCCTAATTCTACTCTCAACTTCATTCTTGTCTTTAAACTTCATTACTTTATACTCCATATCTCTATCTCTAGCAACTTCTGGGTTTTCAGCAGAATAATCTAACTTTGGTACCTTAGTTCTCATCTCTCTACCAAACTTAAAGAGAAAAGGTGCAAAACCTGTGGTTGAATGCGGAGTAAATATATAGATCTTATGTACCTCCTCAATTGTACAATTAGTTTTCTTTACAAGCACATTGGCCTGTGGCCATTAAGGTGCAGTAAACAACCTCTGAGTACCATTATTGCAAAGAAATGCCTGAAACTCGTTTGACACAAACTGAGGCCCATTATCTATTCTAAGAACTTCTAGATAACCAAACCTGACACAAAAATAACATCAAGAAACTTCTTATTACCCCTGTCTTGGTAGATTTAATTAGTGCTGCCTGAAAATACCTACTGAAATAATAAATTATAATACCTACCATCTGGTAATGGGCCCAATAAATCTGTACTGCAAAACGTCCATGGAGATGTAGGCACTGGTAGATCATAACTAGACACTAACTGACTTGAGTCACAAGACATACATAATTTCTTTACATTCTTGTCCATGCCTAACCACCAGACTTAGCTTCTAAGTCTTTGTTTGCATGATACAATCCCCTGGTGTCCTTCATGAGCTAACCTTGAAACTCTGTTCTGCAAACTTGGTGGTATAAAAATTCCCTTGCCTCTCAAAACTACCCCATCACTCTCACTCAACTCTGTTTTCACTGCCTTGAAACTAGTAGAACATTTATCCTACTTCACTGTTCTAAGAGCTTTAATTCCTGCTTGCACTTCCTCACAGGAATCTGAATTAGACTTAGTCTCTGGCCATAGCATTGCCTCTGGTATAGCCTCTTGCACTACCATAAAATATATTCTGCAGTATCATCCATTGTACTTGCTACTGATAGACTGGAACTCTCCACTTATCTAGACATAGGATCTGCAATATTGAACTGATCTAGCATGTAGATGGTGTTGAAAATTTTAGATTCCAACCTCAAATTTGCTTGAAAACTATCCTCCTGCTTCTTAGTCCATTAAAATATCACTGACTTCTGGGGTAGTTCACTCAAAGGTGCCAACAATGTAGCTATATTTAGAATATAGTGACCTACATACTGAAGTAGTACTAAAAATCCTCATAACTCAGACACATTACCTGGTGCTCTAGCATGCACTATTGGCTCTACCTTACCTGGATCTACCGATATGGCCTTGTCTGAAATAACCTGGCCTAAAACTTTACTAACAATAAACCATACTGACATTTGCTTGCATTAAGTGTTAAGCCACTATCCGATAACCTAGTCATGATTGCAACTAACCTGCTCTTATGTTCAGCAGCATCTTTCCCAAACACTACAATATCACCTGTTAAATTCAATACTTCAGGCAATCCAACTAACACCTGAATAGTATACTGAAATTCTTCTGGCACTTTAGAAATCCCCATACCTAGCCTCCTCATGTGAAATTTACTTCAGTTGTAAAGGTTATTATCTCTTGTGAATTTTCATCAAACTCTAACTGAAAGAATCTCAGCTTCAAATCTAACTTTGAAAACACTCTAGTATTGTTAAGCTCAACTAACATTCCTGGCATAGTGGGTATAGGATATCTCTCACAAAAAACTGCCTGATTAAGCTTTCTCAAATCAATACACATAAGTATCTCATTATTGTCCTGGGGAATGACTACAATTGGACTTACCCATGTAGATGCAACACCTTCCTTTTTCTCCATGATTCCTCCTCTCGCAAATGTACCAGAAGATCTGCCATTGTCTTGATGGCCAAAAGGTAGATGTCTCACTGGCTAAGCAACTGGTTCAATGCTTTCATGAACATGTAACTTAAGCTTGCTCCCCTGAAACTTACCTACCCCAGAAAAACAATCCAGGAACCTAGACTTAATTTCTAGCCCCAAGCTATCCCTGCCTGGTTGTTCTTGTGCAGAATTACATGCAATAATTCTAACTCACAAGCAGTCTTATTTATTATAAGTTCACTGACAGGAGTTTTGTCCTTAAATGCTTAGCATACTGCATCAGCTTTCTTATTTTAGACACAGACTTCAGTTTTAAATTCACCTTTCCACTTGAGCAGCTGTGCTTGACCAAAAGCAACCAGTTTTTTCTCTGTTCTTCTTGAGCTCCATCTTGTTCCTTGTTTAATCACAAGCCTTCACAGTAATAATATTTGCTGCTGCTCCCAAATTGATGATGAATACCAAAGACTTTTCAGGAATTACTGCTTTGCATATTGGAGAATCACTCTTATTCTCATCCACAGAAAATAAATGATGCACTCCATAGTCCTCACCTCTGCTACAGTCTATCATTTAATCTGTGGGATCTCATGGACATGCATCTGCACATGCTTAGAGTTGATAATGTGAGTGATTGATCACATACATGAGTTAGATATTTGATCGTTGATTTGTTGTACTTTTCTAGAATTGTTGTCCTTAAGAAAGTATTCAAAGTGTTGTTTCTAGAAGATGGGCAATATTGGCTATTTCTTTCCAAATAGCATCCTTTATCTTCACATCTGTGATATATTTTACTGTTTGGCATATTTGCCAAAATGGGTGTTTAAGTAGGCTATTTGCTTCACTTCAGGTGTTGCTCTGTAACAAACTGTAACATAAGACTCAATCCCCTCCTACCTCAACTTAGCAAAGTTATGTCATCCCCCCCTACTTATGTTCTTCTTTCAATTGTCAGTAATATGAATGGGTGAAGTACACCAGCCGCTGTCAAGTGAAATATCAGTAGATTAGGTACAGGGAGCCCAACAGAAAGGGTTATGTGTTTACTTCTCCAGCTGTCAGAATCACTACTACTCACCAAGCTCCCTCAAGTATACAAATGGTTAATGAATGTTCAGGCATTTTGGTGAAAGGAACATGCATGCATTTGTATATAAACTCTCGTGAATGTGTTTAGCAGGAGGAGAGCATGTTCAAAACAAAAATTGGCATTTTTTATTGTTGAAAATGGTTGACCTGAAAGCTCTCTAGTGCTATTTACTTGTACTATAGAAACCCCCTCCTCCCTCTGCTTTTTCTGTAACACTTTGTGACAAATCAAGGGACTTTCCTTCCCCCAGAGGCATTACACAATGGGTGGATGATCCCTAGGAGTGTGAATTGCATGCATGAAAGGTATTATGTGTGTGATTTTAGTATTCAGTCAGCAGATTCTCTGACTGATTAGCTGGGAGGAGTCAATTGCTTTGATTATCTGGGCATAGTCAAATGCTTTGATTATCTGATTGGTTGACTGTTTGATTCTCTGGGTGTAGTCACATATACAGATTATCTGGTTATTGTCAAAAGAGTTTATTCTTTGGTTGAAGTGCAAGCAATCTGACTGTTACTATGTTGATAATCAATCAAATGGCACTTTATGATGCTATGTCACAGCAGTTGAATAGACAGTTTCTCACATTCGTTTTCCAAGGAGTTTGCTCAGAAGAAATGATGTACTGGAAACACTGTATGTCTGACCATGCCTATGGTGGAATCAACCTAAATTATGGTCATGGCCATATTACTGAGTAGTCAATTAGTTGATAAATATCAGACTGAATAACCAAATTGTGAAATCAAAAGGTATGGGCAGCCCTCCTCCGATGTAATTCTTTGCCATCTTTTCAACCACAATCTCATCCTACTCATTGCCAATTTAATATTTTTCAGAATGTGATAGAAAACTCACATGCTTCTTCTCCCTCACTATTAGAACTAATTCTCAATATGGTATAATTATTAGCAATCAATACTTCACAATCAAACAATGAACAATCAATACACTACTGGGGAGAGAGAGGATTCAGACTGACTTCATTTCAGTGACAAAAATTGCATTCATAGATTGTTGATAAGGTTTAAGTATTGTGTGAATTAAAGTAGGTAACAGAGAAAGAAATTTAAACTTGCTGGTTCCTGTTTTTTTCATGTTTTAACATGTGTGGTTTACAGTTCATTTGGGGGGGCAAAGGGGAAATTATCAGAAACATTGATTTTGTACTCATTTTATGTTTTGGTGCAATGTCATAAAGAAGCTGCAAATTAAGTTGCACATGAATATAGATAAAGAGTTTAATCGGTATAATTATTTTTTGGAATACTTAGTTTACCAAATGCAAATTACCTAAGTATATTGGCTGTAGAAATGATGATGATGATGATATTGATAGTTTTGTTCATATTTTCAGATAATAAGTGAGATAGGACAAGTTTCAAATCTACCAGATTTCAATCCAGAGCATGGCAAAGTCATTTTTAACTATTGTGTTTCTATTCTAAGAACAAAGCAAAATAAATTGTTATTATTATAATAAAAAATCAAAGGGGTAATACTAATTAGGCAGCTTGAATTCATGTAAATCATGGCAAATGTTTAGTTTCTGTTATTGTGAATATAGAAGGAACAGAATAAGATCTAGATATGCAAAGATAGATTGAAAATATGCTTGTCTATTCTTTTATGTCATTTTGGCAATGCTCCATCCCCCATATTGAATATTGGTTAGTTAGCTATTTAATTATTAGTTAGATAGTTCATTATTTATTTGGTAACACAGGCTGAAGTGTGAGGCAGCACTGTGCAAAATTTTGTGGAAAATAAGGTAGCAGATTACATTCATTTTTTACATAACTTGACCAAAATTATGGCAAAGTTGATGTCTCTTATTCTCATCCAAACATAGTACTGTTGGGGTTTATTTGAAAGCAAATTGTGTGTAGAATTAACAAATTATTACCTCCATAGTTGCTGTATATACTATTTTCTATATATTCAGACTTGAAAAACTAAGATTCGTGGTTGGTTGAGTTTCCTAAGGAGAAACTTTATTAGCAGGTAAACTAACAGCAGAAATTTAAAACAATTAAAAGTCAAAGTTAAGCAGGGATTTGAAAGATATTGTCACATTTGGTGGAAAAGTAGCTCTATGCTCCGTAGTCTCTCATAATTAAACATGATTAAAGTCACCCACTTAGGAGGGGGGATAGTTCAGGGTAAAGATATTTAAATGTCCTTCCTTTGGTGCTTCCATTTTATTACCATTGAAAAATTCTGGATTATAAACTTAGAGGTAGCTTGAACCTGAAACACCTGAAAAGTTTTGAGGCGGACATGGTCTGGTAAGTGTTTGTCCAGGTTTGTCTCTAAAATAGATAAGAGCTAGCTTGAGGTCACTAGCACTGGCCATGTAGTTGCCTATTAGTTTCAAACTCCACACAGAATTGTATTGAAAAGTAATCATATAAGTAAGGGTGAATTTCTGCTACAATAGGAAGATATTTGTTTAGCAGTCAGATTTTGACCTTTTTACCAGATTTCATTTTCTTAATATAAGCAAAAATGTATTTACAGAAACTATAGAGATCATGATTTTTGAATTCTACATGCAATTTGCTTTCAAAAGAGACCCAACTTTAGCCTGTTTATATGAGAATTTGAGATACTAATTTTAGCAACACTCAAATCAAGTTATTTAAGCTATGAATGTGATCTGTTATCCTTGAACATAATCCGTTTTCCATAAAATTTTGCACAGTAAAGGTTTTCATCAACCCTAACCACCACAAAAAGTTAGGATGACTTTGCAGAAACTGGGATGTTTGAAACAACCAAGCTTTTAAGATTGAGTGAATTACTACAAAATGAATAAGGTAAAGCTCATAAATAAATGAAAGATTTGCACTAGAGGATTAGCAGGAAGTAGAATTCTTAAATAAAATCTCCCTCATTAGCAAAGCTAGTGAAGGAGAGAGCATTTTCCTTATCACATAGTAGCATATGTAAATGGTAACTATCTTTAGCATAGGCATATGTGAGGGCATGGCAGGGGGGCTGCAGCCCCCTTAGTTGGGCAGAAGTCTGCTGCATTTGGGAAAGTTCCTTAAAGAACAATAGGAAATTTGGGTAACTTTCCTGATTGATCTCCAGATCGCCTTACTCATTCAAGGAGAGATGTTACAGCCCCCCTAAAGTTGAAGTCCTCCTACCCCTATGGTCCTTAACCCACTGTTTTAGTTACAGGACTTCTTGAAGACCTGAACAAAGAGAAGCATATACTTATAGGCTTAATATCGATTTTGTTATGTTGCTGTAAATTACAGTAGATGAGTGTAGATTACTATAACATTTCACAAATGTTTGGATGAAGTATAACATTTATATTCATATTTTATGCTTGAGGATGTAGTTGCAGAATAGAAAGAAGGAAGCCACACTCATATGATATGTGACTTATTGTATTGTATTTATGTTTGCCTTTGGAGCTTCTTTAACCATATACTCCTTTGGTAAAGAAAGTTTGGTGGGATCTCCTTTGATGATAGTACACAAATTTGTTTGCATAGATTCAGCCAGTACATAAGAGACCTGAGGCAAGTCTCCCAAGAAGTTTCATAATGTCACCCCCTTCCTTGAGAAAAGTTTATGCTCAAGTTCTTTTTGCGTCTTTTCTTTTTCCCTTCAACTTTCTTTCTTCCTTGCACTTTTTGCTCTTTGAGAGGTAGCCACATTCATAATTAATTCATTAAACTTTCAGACTTCAATAAAACAGGTTGGGCTGACATTTTCCTTCTGAGCACAGAGATCAATAGTGAAACCAATATCCACCCTATTCTGCAAAGGTATATTTCTCACATTTTAGAGGGCTTGAGCCATAAAAGTTTATCTGTTGTGTCACTGAATATCATCTCACAGGCTGCTTTAACTTCTCCAGTTTCACACTGTATATCACCTCAGATAAGTCCTTGCCTGTTATTACTCACCATAACATGTAATTCATTCACATCAGTGGAACTATGGCTCAGTAAAAATCTTTCTGTACCTTAGTCTATATGTGTTCATTGCCAATTTTCCCCAATGTGTTGTAGAGCCTTCTCCTGTCTCTCCCCTGACATATTAATACCCACTACTCCCCTTTAAACTTTGCTAGCTGGGAATAACTTAACCCCCACCCTGCAATGTTGTACTGACTATGGGCCTACATAGAGCACATGTGTCAGACTCAAGGGCCTTGGACCAGATGCAACACAACAATCACTTATATTCAGCCTGTGTGTACAACGATCACCTATAACTAGCCATCTTTGCAGCGGAAAGAATTTTTGGTCCAGAGAAGTGCCCAGTATGCTTAAAATTACCCTGGATTGGCAATGTATCATCAAGGTTTGAAAATCAGAGTAATAATGCCATTACATCTGTTCTGTGCTGTGAAGCCCCACGTGGTTTACAACACTTAAGTTATGCTGCCATCTGCTAAAATAGATAGTGTTCCCACCACTCTAAAAAGTTGTGTAGTTTATGAATTTCTGTGCCAATGTGTAGCGCAGTACGTATAACGCACTATGCAGAGGCTAGCAGACAGAATATGAGAGGCGCGAAAGTACAATTTCTATAGCTCTTTGAAATGTAGCACAACGCCCTGTAGCACTAAATGGGAGGCGACAACATTCCCACAGCCCATCTGGAGTTACAAAAGCAGTCTTTTCTCTATCTTTGGGGTCAACACTTACTTGCCAGTAGCCAGAGTGCAGGTCTAGTTTGCTAAGACTCTCCGCCCCTTCAGTTATAATGCAGCAACTTGAAGATTCTTTAAGCTCTGATCTCTGTCCAGGTGATACACATGCTATTCTTGATACTCTACTTCAATTCGCTGATGTTTCTGACGAAAGTTTAGGCCACACTAGTGTTATTCAGCATACCATAGCTACAAGAAAGGTTCTTGAATAAGATAGAGATGTACTACAGTAGGGAAATGATAGTCTTGCTTGTGCAATTCTATCAGTGCTCAACCGCTGACCAGTGATGCTGATGCAGTTGGAATTACAAGGAGCGAGAGGGGCCTTGGGAAAAATCTTGTCAAAAGCTCCCCTACACAAAAATGTTTTCATAGAGCCAGTGCCAATGATTGACACTCACACCTGCCAAATTACATTGCATAAGAGGCTGAAAGGGTCACGATCCCATGGAAGGGACAAGAGAAAAAACAAGGGGTTGATATATGATCTAGCTGCGCACACTCGACAATGGTGGAAGCTTTCTACATAAGCTCCGACAAGCGGCACGGTTTGAATTGATTTATGCTATTTATGTATGACTTGGGTAATTTTATTTCTATTTCTGATTAGCAAATACTTATTTAATCTGTTCGTCACTGCAAAGCAGCAATGACGAAACCACGTCGTGATAAATCTGATTCCCCCAGTCCTCAAGATGCACCTCCCGTAGGCCTAACGATGGACAAACTTTATCACATGATGGTTGAAAAACTAGAGACGAAAGTAGCAACGAAAGACTGCATTAGTAATCTACTAAAAACCATTGAGGATCAAAGCAAGAAAATCTCTGTATTAGAGGATAGAATAGCAGTTATGGAAAGCCATATCTCACGACTAC
>WIPJ01033609.1:149932-159991 GCA_018155075.1 Cassiopea andromeda | reverse complement strand
TCCCCCCCCCCCCTGTTTTCATGAACGGCCATAAACTGGACATTTCATCTTCTATCACTCAACTTGGTCTTTCTATTTCATCTAATCTCACTTGGAAACCCCACATCAATTCCATAGCAAAGCATGCATCTCAGAAACTTGGCTTTCTTTCTAGAGCCCGTGGCTATTTCTCACCTTCTCAACTACTAACTATATACAAATCCCATATTCGTCCTTCTCTGGAGTACTGCTCTCATGTCTGGGGTGGTTCTCCTAAATCTTCTCTCCATCTTCTTGACAGAGTCCAGTCTAACGCTATCCGTCTCATCAACAATCCAAACCTCACCAATTCTCTACAGTCTCTCTCCCATCGTCGTCTTGTTGTAGATCTTTCCATTTTCAACCGCTATTTTCATGGACATTGCTCTCAGGAAATCAAGACTATTATTCCTGATCCAGTGAGGCGTGTTCGAACCACCAGAAGCTCTACCTATTCACACCCTTTCCAAGTTACACTACCTAATCTACGAGCTCTATCTCACAAATCATCTTTCATTCCCAGAACTTCTTAACTGTGGAACTCATTGCCACCCACTACTTTCCTTGAATCCTACAATTTGTCATCTTTTAAACCTAACATCAACAAACTTGATCTTGTCTCCCTTTCTACTTAAACTTCCCCTGTTTTTCTCAGTTTTTCCTTTGTCGAAGCTTTGTTATAGGCCCTATGGCCTTTCACCGGCATCACTTACTAAATACATAAATAAATAAAAATCATTAAGCCTGCATTTTAAATAAAAATGTAAATATTTTTGTAGGTATGTATGGAGTTTGTTATGTAGAATCCATGGGACCAGGCATTTTGTTATAGGAAGATCTTATTTGATGGTTTCAATAATAAACCATGCTTTGGTAAAAAGTATCTGAATACACAGTAGTAGGCCAAGAAAGTGACATTCAACTTTTGCGGATGACATACAATGAAATTAGGCATAATTCTAATTGTATCACTCCATTACCAAGGCAAGGGTTTGGCTGCTTAGCATTGGTCTAGAAAAAATTCTAATTCAGAGAGATGCAAATATAAATTATTAAATGTAGAGAAGTGTTCAAAATCACATATAGTAAGTAGAAATGAAATGCATAAATAACATTGATTCAATATAGTTTGCAATCCAATCTGGTGTAGCTATGACCTGGTCTTGCGTACCGGGCGATACAAGCTCTGAGTTCAGAATACTTTATTATATGAAATTAACGCCCCAGAATATTAACGCGATTGAAATTAGAACGAAGATAATTAACGCGAAAGTACCAAAATATTCAAATCTTAAAACAGAAGTAAAGCAAATTGGGGAAAGACTTTTCATTTGTGGCCTAAGACCAAAGCAGTGTTTAATTAGAAATTCTTAACGACCACGGTAACAAACATAATATCAATAATACACATCGAGTTCTTTACTGTAGAGATTCGAGTAGACCGAGAGGTTGGAATAGTACGGGTGATTTAAAATTTCCTGAAAATACTGGGGGCTTGGAATAAATGGGGGTGGTTTGAGAATTTCTCTAAATTGGAAAATAATTTGCTTTAAATTAACATCTTATAAAGTTAAGGTACATAAGATTTATGCCACATGAAATAATGTATACAAAATTAACGCAAATTTACAAAATTCCCCTTAATTTCCTGTCACGTTGATTTCCTAGAATTAGGTAAGAAGAGCTTCCATGCACCTTCATAATTTTCGAAAGCTTCCTCAAGGAAAATATACTTTTTACGTTTTCTTTTGATTATTCATTCCATGAATCAGCGCAAGTCATCATATATCTCCCAAATGCATTGTCATGGAATGTTACGCAAAAAGGGAAATGCCAGATGATTTCCACTTACGAGCGAAAACATGGCTACTCACATTTTTTTGTATTAGACTATATCCGGCTTATACAAAGATCGCAATCGTAATTGCAGAGCCTCGGATTTAGAATCATCCCTAGATAACGGATACTACGTTAGCAAAAAATATAGAACTAGCAGATCACCAACAATATGAAAAATAATAGTCCGGCGAAGTATTTGTGCATGTAACGTGGTCTTAAGCTTCTTCACAACAGTAGAAAGATAGCAAGGATGTAAACAATGGTGTGATCTTTAAATTTTTGAGAGTTGAATGCCAAAAAGTTAAAAACAAATGTACCTTTACTTCCGTTGCAAAGCAGCACGCTTTTCTTATTTTGCCCGAGCCTCAATTTTTTCAACTTTTCCTGAAATTGAGCCCGAGATTTTTTAAAACTTTTCCTAACTGATACTGAAATAAACTGGCTAAAATGGGTTAAACTTGCTTTGTTTATCGTGCATACTCGAATTTGATAACATGTTGAATGTAATAGCTATTTAATATCGATTTTTGGCCAATTTTGAACTTAGAGCCTTGTGATTTTCCTAAGATTTTGGCCACTTGAGCCTCACTTTCTTATATACTTTTTCTTAGAAAAAAACGTGCATAAGCAATTCGTCAACATTTCGCTAGGTAGTTTTACCTTGTAGGCCAAACACTTTAGTAAGGATAAAGTTAAAATTTGCTTCAGTTGGTATCATAACGATGAAGCTCAGCCATATTAGGGAGTAAAATGGAGTTCTGCCGCGTTAACCCTCGACTACACCCATGGACGTAAATCGCATAAAGCATCGTAAGAACTGTAAACAAAAATACTGCATACAATTACGTCTTCTATAAGAAGAGGTGACAGAATGCATACACATCTCGTTCTACATACAGAAGTTGGATATCTAGGAGAAAATTTTTCACACCTCATATTGTGATTTATCCATATTCCGCTAATTTTAATAAATAATGTGAATGAATAGAAAGCATAAATCAGGGTAATTTATACTTAAAAGAAGAACGGTCACGTAGTAATATATATTATCATGTGCGTTTATTAAGTCCAAAGCGCTATATTTATCTACTGCACTAACAAAAATTCAGCCCAAATTGCTCTAAATCCCTTGACACATTATTTCTCCCTGCGGAATATAATTGCGTAATCTAGCAAATTCAAAAAACCCCGATTTCATTTGAGAATCAAATACAAACATTTACTCAATTAAGGAAAATGAGTACCTCGTAGTGTCACCATTTCAATCAAATGTCTACAAATTAACTAATCGTGCTTTAGCACTTAATAAACCACGTACATAAACAGGTTCTTTATTCTAAAACTCCTACCATAATTGCTGTTTTTGTTATGTGGCATACACAGGCACAATGTAATTGAATGGCTAAAACAAGTGCATAGAAATAGGAATCCCCTACCAACAACAATCATCTTTTTCCTTTCCTTTTCGACATATCAAACAACGTCATATCCTCATCGTCATCATCATCTTGCTCTGACAATGGCCTCATTTCCATACTATCTCTGTTTTCAGTATTCAATATCCCATACCTGAAAGGTAAACACTAAATGCCAGAATGGAATAAGGGCGCGAATCACTCTTGCTTTGACAACATCCAGTGCAGGGGCGGACTGGCTAAATTTTACGGCCGGGTACAGTTTGACTAAACCAGACCATGATTTATAGAATGTTTAAATCCGTGGACAGAGATATTGAAAAAGGGTTCAATTTTCTGATAACTCCACAGTTTAAATGTCAGTTCATTCATGTAGACATTGTGAAGATCTACATCTTCAGAATTTAATGTTTCCTATACTATATGCAACTGGCCCTTCGTGCATTCGCCCAAATAGCCCAACTGGCCAGTCCGCCTTTGACCTAGTGTAAAGTAAGGCTAACCAATAAATTTATAAGCGACCCTAGCTATAATAAAGCATTGAATTCTTGGGCATTGGGAAGGGGCTATCACACAAGAGGCTCTACACTTTCTGCACAGAACAACAAAGAAATCTGGGAAGCAGTTATAAAACATGTTATTCTTATTTCTAATGAAATTTCTCAAATGAAATGGGATTCTGCCCAGTTGGGGGTTAAAGCTCCTAACCCTCACCTCCTAAACCTGTGGAAAAGTGTAAAGTTAAGCTCCACATCATATTTCTTATTAATCATCAAAAAGTGTCACAAACAGATTGGATATATCAGAAATTAAGTAGAACACTTTTAATAAACCATACAACCATTGCTTGCTCATAAAAATAAAAAGCCAAAACTAGCTTGCAAGATTCCAACTGATGCATTGAGAAACAACAAAAGCACAAATTGTAAAAGAATGTTTGCACCAGTCCAGGTCCAGAGAAATGTGCAGTCGAACATGTGCATGTCCACATCAGAGTTCATGCTGTGGCAAGTAAATAAATTTGAGGACTTTCTAAGGAGTTTTTAAGGACCAAGAACATAATTTTATGGAGTATTTTTGTGAGTTTCCATGACAAAAATCAAATAAGTTGGTCAATAAATCTGGCAGTGAAAATCCTCTCCTCCAAGAACTTATTAGAAATAAGGAGTTTTTTCTAAAATGCATGAGTGTAATGAGGTTTTAAGAGCCTTTCAAAGCATAAAGTTAAGGAGTACTCAAGGACTATAAGCAGTAGTATGATCAGTTATTTTATACAGTTGTGAAATATAGACAATACACAGGAATGTGGGGCAGAAATTAACACCTCTACAATTATGGCTTTTCAGGTATATGCTAAGAGTATCATGGCTAAATACACAAGCAATTAATTGTTTTAGACATGGCTGGAGCACACAGATGTCTGATCAACATAACTACAAAGTGGCAAATGTCTTTTCTTGGTCATATTTGTAGAAAAGAGAAGCTTCAAAATTTAGCACAGGAAAGATTGAGGAAAAGAGAGCTTGTGACAGGCAGAGACACTGCTATATGGCTAGCGTGAGGAGAAGAATTAGTCAATCTTGGTCAGGAAATGAAATCATCCAACATACAATGGAAATTTAGTGGCCCATGGTTGTCAACATCAATAGATAAGACACAAGGAATAGAGTATGGTGAACCCTGCAACACATGCAAAATCCCCAGCACAAGCAAAACCCCCACCCGTGCCACCATCACTATCAACCATGCAATTGCACAAGCCAAACAGGAACTTCATTGTCACAACTGCAACAGTAGTGACTGTCAGTTTTTGCTTTCATAACTCTGCTTTCCCCTGTTTTATCCTAAATGAGACATTTGACATGCTTAAGCAACAAAAAACTCTGCATTTTGGATACACATTCCATTCAAAATGAATAAGAGCAACCACTCATGAAGACAGAAGTACACATGTGAATTGCCGCTTATGCACCAATTTCTTTCTGGCATGGACTGCTGTACAATAAATTCATCTTACCTCCTTGTCCTATTTTTCCTTCTTCTACTGCAGACTGCTCTTACAACAAAATATATTACAACTATGCCAGATACTACAGTTACCTAGAAAAAATTTTCAAATATAACTGACAATAAAACAAGAGAATTCACATTTCTGTGCATTGTGGCTTGAGCCCACCAAGGGTCCTTGTGGTGCTCTGGACACATGAAAATGATGTGCCCCCTGATGACAGTACCATAAAATAGCAAGTTGAAGACCTGAAATCTAGGCTCTCCAAAATATTCCTAAATTATTTCTAAATATTAACTGCTTGGCTAGGAAATACTACTCATTCCATTGACAATAGTAAATCTGTTAAAAGGAATTGTTGAAGATCAATTAGGAGCTTGGCTATAAAAATGCAATAAAGATGAGTTAAGAAAACTTACCAATGAAAAAAATGTATAATAGTTTCCTTGAGAATGAATTTAGTCTTTGTCACCAATAAAACATTCAAACACTTTTCTAAGCATTAGATAAGAACTATATTGCAGTACAATAATTTGGTCAAGACTCCTCCAACTCTATTTCATTTTCTTTTAAGCAGGGCATCTTCAAAAGCCTTGGCCAAACTGGGCAACATTGTAGAGCAATGTGAGAAAAAATTAGATGTTGCCAAAATGTTGCCAAGTTTGGCCAACATGTCAGCTGACAAATCCATGAAAAAATTTGTTTCTCAAAGGTTTGAACATTCTTAAATATTTTCTGGCAACACTTGTTGCTCAGCTGAATGTTGCCAGTTTGGCCACCATGTTTGGGCAACAATTCAACTCGATTTCACATTTGTATGTACTCATGAATGGGTATAAAAGCAGTTTTAGATAGTGACACAGTTCTTCAAATGCCAAACATACCATGGATCTGCCCATGATCAATGAAGAGAGTGAAATTTGTGAAGGAATTGTGCTCTTGGAGGAACTGATAAAGCAGTACTGGAAAAACAGAATAAAGCTAGTACAGCAACGTTGCCCAACAATGTTGCTAAGTTTGGCCACGATGTTCTGACAACGTAAAAACGAGGGCAACATTGAGTGAAACATTGCAGAGGAACAATGTTGCTTAGTTTGGCCCAGGCTTAAGGATTTTGGATTGGTGGGACACAAGCTTCCAAAGAGCCCTTGCCTATACAAAATTTTCTATCAAAATGCTACAATAAACAAAAAGGCTACACTGTATAATTTTCTTTGTCTCTTATATACATACAGCCAAGCCAAAAGGGCCTCCCAATGGTGGGCAAGCCAATGATTTAAATGATGAGAATTGGGGCAGACAGTGGGGAACATGCATCACCAATCAGTGCATCAGAAGATCCTGCTTTTAAGTGTTGCTAAGCAAAACAGATAACCTACCACATAAATTGCTCGTATACCAATTCCTTTAAGGTTTGCTTTCATAGGATTTACTGCCTCAGAAGTTGTTGAATTTGAAATTGTTGTTGGTTCTGAATAAAACAAAGAGCAATCATATTTCTTGACAAAAAATATTTTAGGTGTGACAAAAAATTTTAGTTCAGAAAAGGACATCTATTCATAGTCATGATAAAACTTATTTCTAACATTTCTTTGCAAATGGTCATTCATTGATAATTATTGCAAAAACATTTGATGCCTACTATAAATATCCCCTTAACAAATTAAACAGTTTTTGCACTTAGAAAGGTTTACTTCTTGTAATGAGGCCATTGATATCAAAGTAAAAATTGCACTATGCAGTGAGGAAACCACTTGGGAACTTTTCCACAATAAAAATTCTGCCAAATGCATAGAAAAAGCAGTTAATAACAATGCACTGATTTCATAGTCCATGCGATAGCTTTGCAACATCACCACTTGATGGAGACCAAGAGTTCATAGCCTCGTCCTGCAATAATGTCAAAGCACAACTCTTGAACAACATTCTGAATACTAAAAAACCTTTTTATGAAAGTAAGACCAAGTTGGTTTTTGCTTCAATTTTCTTGCAGAGCTGCTGCCTACCAGATAAGAAAAAGCCAGGAATGGAATAAAGAGTGGTTTAGCATGCAGGTTCTGCATATGGCCTATATCACTAAAATCTGTTCTGGAAATTACTAAAATAAGACTTGATTCTGGGAAAAGCTCCTCAAAAACACAAGAGAATAAGACTTAAAATGTCTTCTATTTTTGTCATTGAATGCTATATAACAGAGGCCAGGAACCTCTGGTTCAAAAGCAAGATGTGGCTCTCCTAGTGACTGCATCTAGTTTGTCTTTTAAAGTGCTTTCAATAATATTTTGAGTAAGCAGCTGATCATGAATAGCAGGTGGCTGTGTCCCATGGAGGGCCATCCATTACGTATACTTTTATAAGTTACCTAAAGTCAAAGTAGATGGCAGTGTGGTTAGAAGCAGCCAACAATAAATTGCCAGTAATGGTCTTCTATTGACAGCTCTGCTTTTAGGGCAATGATTAATGGCCAGAAATGGTAATAATGGTGTTAAACACTTTGTCTGTCATTGGCTTGCTTAAGTTAAATAAGGTTGCTAAAAAGACAAACTCTGAGAACAACTATACTCAACAGATGTAGACTCTCAAGCCAAAAGGCTCTTGACCCCACTATATACCAATGAGTCTTGAACTGGCACTTCTAGTGCATTTGAGAGAAAGGCATTGTCTGAGACAGATAGGAATTAGAGGCTTATTACATAAAAAACTTGAGCAAGTTTTGAAAAATTCACAAAAATCAATCACATAAAGTGATAAAAAACAACAAAGAGTCACACATCACCAAAAAGTCACAAAACTCACATCATAATTTTTTCATGAGCATAAAACATATATGCATACTCAAGCTCACATGCTTAAAATAATAAGCATATACTAAGCATATTTCCGAACCTCAGAAATTTTCCCTCACTTCCATGTCCTCCCAAATCAAGCTTACAATATAGTATCACACAAAGGATGAGGTTGAGTGATAGGAAACAGGATTTTTGAAGGAAGTAATCTTTTAAGAATGATAGCCATGACAAGCAACATTGCAGATAAGTCAAAATAAATTGCCAGTTTTCATTTGTAGATTACATCAACACATCAACTATATTGACATCAGCTACACTGAAATACAGTTATCTTAACATGTTAAAGAGACCATTGCAGTGTTCATGTCAAACCCAATCAAATGCTCCAATTCAAACATTTAAAAGAACCTATTGCAGTGTTCATATTAAATGCAATATAAGACCATGAAATGAGCTTTGAAATTAAGCATATCGTAGGCATAATGTTAGGCTCAAAATGGGAAAATCCCTAGCATATTGTGCTTAAGCCCATATCTACCCATAGGCTTAGGTAAAGTGCATAGCAAAATCACAAGAATCGTGTAGCATAAAAAATTACAAACATCTCATAACAGTACAAAACAAATACAAAAAATGCAAAGATATTGGAAAAAGCTTTGGAAATAATATACTCCTTGAAAGCCAAGAAATGAAGGGGAGGTAAAAATTCATTCCATGATTTATCTTCATAATTCCCCTCCTGGAATAATTTTCAGGCAGATATTCTACTTATTTAATTTGCTACAATTGCATTCAACAAAATTTACCTACCTATGGTGCTACTTCCATTTACTGGCTTTTTCGTTGGAGTACAATAAACTTGTAAACATATATGGAGCACTGCTATGACAATACCCCAAGCCAGGTTACAAGCCAATGTTTCAAGATCCCCAAATGACCTCATACTCTCAGCTCGAGACATCCATCTCTAAGATTCAGTAGTTATCGAAATACAGGAACTCTCGCAACCAATGGTCGAAACTCTTTCTTAAGTCATGAAGATTACAATTAGTTAGGCCTAACCTCTTTTCAAACTCTATGAATGAACAAGTAAAACGTGTCAACTCTTGAGAATAACTTCAATGCAGAATGTATTTCACATAAAAAGCAATACGTTCAGAAGGCAATCTCAACCACCTCATAACACAAGCAACATGTTATCCTGTCTGATGTAATACGTGCTCCAAAGTGACGTACCTTTGAACCACAACGATCTGCTATCCACCGTGAAGTGTTTCTTACACAAAGAATTGCATTCTGGGAATGTCAATTTTGTTGGCTGGCGACTTGAATGGATGTAGACAGGACATTATCTAGGGCAGCCGCTTATGCTGCCAGTATGACCTATGCAACAATCTAGAATTAGCATCTCGATGAGCAGCAGTATATTCTCAAGGTTGACTTGGATAGTAGTCATCGTGATGATCATACCTTGACTGTTGGACTATTGTACACGTCATAGTCTCGTTACCATTCGTGACACGTTTCCAAAAACAGCACTTCGCCCTGTGTGACCTTGAGTACAAATATATTCTGTTTTCATTCTCACATTATAGATTACGTCATGTTGCTTTCAAAAAATATATTAGGTTTTGGCAATAGAACTTCTTTCCGATTAATCAAATAATTTCTGCACTGTGCATGCGTAATTCGTAATAGTTAACTTTATAGTTTGTTCTTGGCAACTTGGAGGTGTCTAATATTTGACAGTTGTTGGGATTCAACATTTCATTTGGAATTGAAGATCTATTTTATGATTATCTTTTAATTTTTAGATAAATCTACCGAATTTCGAAAATTTTGTTTGCTTGATTTTCAGGCTACGGTCGGTAAGAACAGCAAACACCCCTGACTTGTTGTTACGGTTTGCAACTCTCTTATATTTCCAGACTGTTATAGAATACATTGAATTGAATTACTTCAGTTAATTCTATAGAGGATTGCTGGAAAT
>WIPJ01033609.1:137140-147248 GCA_018155075.1 Cassiopea andromeda | reverse complement strand
TTAAGAGCATACCAGCATGGACGAAACAAGGTACTAAAAGCATTAATGTGCTGGATTTATTTCAATTCAAGGTGATGTTCTATAGAAGTAACCATAGAAATAATATTGTTAATGTCCTTACTTAAGAACGATATTTTCTATCAGAAAAGTTCGTACGCTCAATCTCATCGATTTTTAGACCCCACCCCCTTGTACGCTTTCGTACGCTTTCAAGGTATCACTTCCCCCTGAGCTTACGTACTTTCAAGTCATCACACCCCCTGCCTAAACATTTGCTAGTATTGTTTTTCTCAGTAATTTCAAAGTATACAGAACTTGATACATAGCCGAGAACTCTATACAGTACATTATGAAATGTTTGTAGACAAATCTCCAGCTTACTAACGTTCTTTGACGAGGCTCCCTCCCCATTTTGCATTTTCGTATGCTTTTGTGGGTATCTCCTCCCCAGTTACACGTTTTCTACAAGAAACGAATTCTCTGGCTTCAGCCTGGATGTTTCTTAATGTTTCGTCAAATCCATCTTTAAATGTTTCTCCTTCTGATGATGATAACTATAAGCAAGGAGGCAGGGCAGGGGGGCTGCATCCCCCAAGTTGGGCAGAACTCCGTTTCACTCGGGCAAATTTTCTGAAAGAACAATAGGAAATTCGTGCAGAAAGTTTACAGAAGATTTACAGCCCCGCCCCCCCCTCCGTAACTTTGATTTCCTCCGACGTCCGTGACAATAACAACCCAGACTAGGCAATTGCGATGCAAGAAAAAGGATGCTCATGTTTTCTTGAGGGATGTAATGGATGTTTACTCTATTTTCTTGCTAGTTTGATCAAATATTTACTAGTAAAGACAGTTTTTCAAGCTACTATTAAAAAGTCATCCGGCCTATGTTTCTTACATGTTTCTTCATTTTTGCCTAATTTCAGCCTTATGTTTCTTATGAAAAACCGTGTATTTGCTTCCTCTGTCTGCACTCATAAGAGCCCTTGCCCATCCGAGAACATTGACCCCCTACCTTTCTTTCCATTGTCTCGTTCCAAAACTGTTCGTGGCAACATACTTCGCTGATGGAACATGTCCTTTCTTGTCACTCTGAAAGTGCTTGACTTTTCGATACCTAATATAAATGATCAAAAACGGAATTCATATTCCCCTTCGTCCAGCTTTTATTTGGGACAAAGTGATGAGGCAATAGTGCTTACTATATTTGAATGATTATGTAAGACGTAATTCAAAACTAATGGCCTGTTTGAAATGGCCTGTTTCCATATCAGCATATCAATAGCCGCACCTAGAGAAACAAAGCGTCGTGAGGTTGTGTTGTTCAAACAAATCCTCTTTGTTATTCAAATAAGCCAATGCCAATTCTGATTGGTTATTTATGACGTATAATGATTGTATGCGGTATGATTGGCTAATTCATATTGAATAGAACAAGCACGCTGCATATGTTATATGCTGGCGTTATAACATTCCATTGACCAGCAACTCAACACAACAGACGTCAACAAGCGGCCTGTTGTGGAGGAAAGTTACAGAGATATTAAGCATTATATATTAATATCATTGTTATTCAGAGCTGTTGGACGTCACCTCAGTATGGAATATGAAGCAAGTAAAATACTAGAGATTTCTTTAGCAAAAATCGATCGAAAGAACACATCACGGAAACAAACAACTGGAAATAGTACGCTACGTCGCAATTTGCTTGTCAGTTCTGTATTGAAAGCAATAAAGCCGGATGCAGTTCCAGGGAAAGACATTTTGATGGACTACAGAGAGACAAAAATTATCGATTTGGACGTTGATGAGGCAAACTTTGAAAGAGACACTGGTTGTGTAAAGTCTTATATGAGCAAGAATTTTTGTTCGGACGATAGCGTTGATGTTGAATGGAAACCGCGTGGATGCAGCGACTTAGAATTGAAAGGGCATTCAAACGGCGCATTGAACTCAACCTATGAAGGAATTGAGGGGAACTCAGAAGATATTATTATGAGTGGGCACGATAGCCCATACAAGGAAAACTCAGTGTTTTCGGAGAGATTTAATAACACATCATTGGTTTTACGTAATTCTATAACTTTAAAAAGACCGCGAGATTCAGACTTTGGCATGAGTCACATGCCAAGGCCTCATAAAATATGCAGGGTTGTAAATAATGAGTCATGTGAAGTAGACACGCAATCAGTTTCTTGTCTGGAAACGCTGTTCAGGGATAGCTTCAATGAGTTTCGCGAGCAAGCTTCATACGATAGGCCATTCAACATTGCGATGTTTCCACTAGTTTCTGTTATGGCTTGTTGATATTGCGTTCTATTGATCGAGTCTTATCGCAATTGGATGATGCTAACAAAGACGGATATGCGCTACAAAGTGAAAGCGGAAACCCATGGTATTTCCTCATCCTGAAGGATGTCCCAAAAACGAAAGTATCATTTGAGCTATCTTTGTATCCCACACGTAAGCAAATATCACAGCCATCATGTGATTCATGCTTCCAGGCAAACCTGTCGTTCCATGAAGTACAATGTTGCTTGTATCACTCCAGTCTACACAGGACCTTCCTTGTTGTTAATCGCAGAGGCGCCGTTGACTTCTTAAGGTGGACAACTAGTAGCGAGACATATTGAAGTTGAAAGTCATTACGCTTGTTAATTTTAAAACTTAGATAGTGGATTGTTTGTATATTTCTGCGTTGGAAGTTTTATAAAAGAAATTCTCATTTTGCGAAGCCTTTCTTTGTGAGTCACTTCAGAGATCAAGCAGTTTCGTATTTCAAGTTTTGGCGTCTTGATGTTGTGGCCCTACATTTCAGGCTGAACTGGTTTTGCATGTCCTGTATATTTTTCTAGCAGAAGGGGGGGCAATAGGCTGGCTCGGAGCAATCACATGCGCATATATGACCTCACTGCTGCCCTGGCTGTAGGAAAGAAGTATATTTATATTCAGAAAGGGTGTTTCCACTAAATATATGAAGAGTGTGGTCCAAAAATGTTCCAGAGGGCACAGCCCCCTTGACCACTATCACTCCTTCCTTCCAACACAGCAACTGGTACTCCAGTGCTGGCTATAAAAGGGTCCCTTTTTACTTTATTTGTTTCTACAGCCCAGAATAATGTCCCCTGCATGGCCCCCTACCCCCTTGGTTTGCATATTCTCTACTATCCTGTGGTGCCATCCTGCTCTACCCCCTTTAAATGTGACTTTGACCACACCACTGTTTTCCAACATCATAAGGGCTCCGAAATTTGAATAAACTAAAATTTTGTTGACATTTTTCTCTACTTTTTTTGCTGGTATTTACAAGTTTGGTTCCCCAATAGTTTGCTATTGGGGAGTTGTGGTTCCTTTGATGACAGCATCTGCCTCACTGACCAATCTGCTCCAGAGCTGCTTTACCATGTTACCACTGGTATCATTTTAGGTGCAATATTTGCTCAACAGAGCATTTGCCAAGTCAGTGTCAAATCAGCCTATGTTTGTGGTTACATCTGATAACAATATCTAATTGTATGGTTCTAATGTAAATACATATTAAAATGTGAAAATTTCATGGCTCTCATCCAAAAAGGTTCCAGACCTCTGGTCTAGCATGCCAGATAGGAAACATGCAATGAGTTATATATTTTAAAAGTCCCTATTACCAAGCCCTCTCTCAGACCCTGTGCACCTACCCGCCCCAGTTGACATCATAATATACCTTGTGGCCCCTGGATCAGAATGATTTTGACACCCCTGGCCTATATCATTTTATGCTACAGCTATATTTTAATATGAAAAACTGAAGTGTGCTGTTGAGACTAAAATCCAAGCTTTTATGCTGATATGCTTTCCCATTTGTATGGGTAACCTTGCATTTAACTCATACAAGAGTCTATTGAAATACTTAACTTCATATGGAACACTTCAAATTAATTTCCCTGTAATACACATTTACTAAGGACCAAGAGGGCAAGTGATTTGGTAAACATGAGACACAACTCTAATCTAGTCACAAAGTGGGTCCAACAAACTGGTGGGTAAAAAATCCTTAAACCTGCCGTAGAACTACCAAACAAGAAGAAGTTAACATATTTTGATGCGCTAGGCTAACAGCTGATTGAAAATACATTCAATTTTCAGTTTTTAAGTGAAAACTGAGTTGTATAAAGATTGAAGAAAAAAGATCCAAGTTCTATAAATAAACATTCCAGCATAAACTCCCATCACAACTAAGATGAACATTTTTGGGCCTAGAATTTAAATGTGTTCATAAAACTTCATGACATTGTGTTTGGGCTGAATAATCATAAAGTTAAAATTTCTGGGTGAAATAGCTATTCCCTGCAACAATTACAACCCTGAAGTCTGTGTTGACATTGTTGCTTATGAATGGTGGATAGTGTAAGATGTTGGAAAGGTATATCAGAAAAACAATTAACATCTTGGACTGTTCTTGTTCTTTAAAACTTGCTGTAGAAAATTTATTGCCAGTTCACCATTTCTTCTTGTGTTCATCTAAGCTTACACCACCAGGCCCCAAGGCAACAACAAGCAACAAGCCACCAATTACAGACATGGTTTGGAAGAAATCATACTTGAGGAAATCACGCATTGCTTTCCAAGCTGGCACCATCCAGAACGCATTCTCATACACATTAAGAATGGTCAGCCAGCATGTTAATAGAAGTGCACATAGCTTCGTCTTGAATCCTACCGTGATGAGAAGTATAAGTGTTGTTCCAATTAGGTTCTGCAGCATGTGAAATGGTGTGACATCAAACTTCAAGAGGGTGATGAACATCAGGAGGAGGAGAATACGTCCAGCCAGCTGCATGTAGGTTTTTGGTTTGTTAGGTGAATCTAATGTTGGAACTCCGGCAAACAGTGTCTTTGCTTCTTGATGGCATTCTGCTAAAAGAAGCACCAGACCACCAACTAAAGCAAGACTCCTGTGAAAAAAGCATATTTGATCATTTCATATTGCTAAATGTATCTGCATATAAGCAATGAACACAAATATCCACAAATACTAGAAAAAAACATTTGGTTATATTTTGTCTCAAAACAAATTTTGGATATATGAATAAAGTTATATTACAAAAACTTTGTCTCAAAACAAATTTTGGATATATGAAACCCATTAAAATGTATTTGCACACACTATTGCAAGTACACTCCACTTTCATCAAAGAACAAACATGATTCTTCAAAACTAAACAGGGTTTTATGAAATTGTGGTATAGCTTATCAGCTGGCAAAATTGCTCTGTCATAAACTTCTAGTGCAGGGCTCATTCAAGGAGGGGCTTAACAAGCAATATTTGGAAAAGGAAAGTAAAGGTGAAGATAAAAATGAAGGGAAGAGTAATTAGGCATCAAAGGAGCCATGAACATAAAAGGAAAGACTATCTGAAGTGTATGAGATCAATGGAAGACAATTAGGAGGAGACTGGAAATGATGGATGATGACAATAATTATGGGAGACAAAGAAAATGTCCATGTGGAGAAAAAGAAACAACAGAAAATTTCATACAGTGAAAGCAGATGGGACTGGAAGACTGAGACTGGTTAGAAGAAACTGTATGTACTAGGAAAAGTGAACAGATGGATGGAGGAGTAGATGCAGGAGAGAGACAAGAATCGTACATCACAGAGGAGAAAAGATGTTATGCTTCCTTGAGGGTGCTTGTAAGAAACAATAATGAGGGCAATATTAGACTCAAGATTCAAGTAAATAGGTGATGGGTGGGGCTTATTAACAGTTTTTACCTCTAGTATGGGGCCCTACTCACTGGGGCTCTTTCAAGATGAGCCAATTTAAGGATTCATGATATGTCATACCTTTTATCACCTTGAAGTGTAACTGTGATGGTACATGTAGAAAAATGGGGCTATTTACAAGCCTATATCTTAAGTAATAAACCGTGGTCTATATAACAAACATCTTTCAGTGAATGACAAAGAATGCTAAAAAATCATTTATGAACACCACTAAACAAGAAAATAGCAAAGAATAAATTCACTTCAAATTACAATCAAAAAATGGCACCAATTTCATGATATCATGCTACAAGCAGTGAATTCTCCCCTGCCATGAGATATCACTCTCTTATGTTAACAATGCACATGGGAGAGCAATCATCATGAAAGATAAACACAAATGAACAATGCTATTTGCTTACTCGATAGAAGGATGGACTGTGATTGATTACACACCTGCTACTACAGAAATTACTCTGGGATGCAAGTTAATTGGAAAATTAGTCATGTTTACCCGGTAAAACTGACGCATAAAATTGATTTACGTACCTCATTAAGAATTTGAGATCCCAGAGTATGCTGTATGCAACAGTCTGAAAGAACAAACAATTTTGAATTCTGTGCCACTAAAAGCTGGCTGTACATTTTTCTAACTTGTTCTAAGCTTAACGATCAGTAAACGAGAATAATGCTGTGGATGACATCGACTAGTACTTCTTGCAGAACTCGCAGCCATAAAGCCAGCCTCTGCAGCTATCCAATGAATCTTGCGTAAGCACTCCATTTTGCGAGTATACAAATATATCACTCTTATTTGATTACACCTTCTTAGAACTCTCTATACATAGCCTGAAATGAGAGCTACTGCTGTTAATATGCTTCTAATTCACTACCTATGCTACATAGGTAAATCCTACCTCCACTCTACCTTGGATTGAGGTTAATTGTTGATACATTCATAAAGAAAAATAAGTGGCAGGCAAACAATATGAACAATCAAGAGGCTAACCTGCAGAAGGATTATTCCGAATAGGCCAGCCACTGCAATTTCGACTTTCTTTCTAGCTAATACCATAAAACAGGCTCCTAATTGGCCAAAAAGATTGATAATAACAAAAAGTGTAGCTAGAATTTGCCCGCATCCCCATTGGGCATCGATGTAGTCTCGCTGCTCGTGCCATTGGAACCACATTCTTATTCCATCTTCAAAGAAAGTTGATACAAGACAGAACCGAGCCACATGAGGAAGATAATGCTTGGAATGACGGAGAAAATTATCAGCAACGTCTTCTGCTTTGGACATCATTTCGTTCTGCGATGGATTCGGCATCTTGGCTACTGAAAGACCTTTTGACAAAAATGTACAGTCAAACACCCTACATTTGCTAAAGGCCTTCCGACCATCTGCTCAGTTTTCTACGTAGTGTACCATATCGAGGCTAAAGTGCCACGTTGTGAAGCTGTCAGGTGACCAGCTGACCAGCAGAAATGCAAAATGGTAGCTAGTAGACCCTTTCATTGTTTTTGTTTACATCCAATGCGCGCGCATACTAACAGGCAAAAAAAAGAGACCTCCATCAACAAACTCTGCACAGTCTTAAGGCTATCTTTTCAACAAAATGCCAGACAGTTGTTGTGCAGTTTCTTGAACAAATAGAAGAGAAGGGAGAAACAAGCAATTACAATGTTATATTATCCCTTCTAAGAGAACAGCAATTGGAAGGAGACGTCGCAAAGAAAGGATGCAAGCCTTAGACGAGAGAACTGAAGAACGTGGTCAGAGGAAAAGATATCAAGACAATAAGTATGCGGAGAACATTTCATATCAGGTGATTATCAGTCAATTTATAGTTTCTGTGTGCTTCCTCAAACATCTGCATGTGAATTTATTGTATACTCTAGAATACCGAGTACCGAATAATCGTCCCTCCCGATTGTTAATATTCTCGAATTGTTTCCAACCCCCCCTCCATTGCTATTCCAACCTCCCTTATACTGCAATCAGAGAATCTGAATTCAGTTCCCTTGGAATCAGTTCCCTGCAATGCGCAACAAATTACAAACCGCGTGCAGAATTAGAAGGAACAGTTTAAAAAAATGAATTGCATACAAATAGGTTTGTGCTTTCTATTTTCAATCAATCTGTTTCCCACCTAGCACCTTTAATTGCAACACTCTTATTTTCAGTTTCCGAAAACTCTCCATCCCCCCAATAATTGCTACCTCTTCCATTATTTGGTACTCTAGAGAAGCTGATTATTCTCCAAGATGGGAAGGGACTGCCATCCAGTGGTGATTTCTAAAAATCTTATCAAGGGGGCTCTAGGTACAACCACGCCCATATCATGGGTGTGGCCTAGCTACAACTACGCCCATATTTTCAAAGATAGAAATATGATAATTTAGTTTAATATTGATATAGTATAATCTACAATAAGAGATGCTTCAATAACCATGTAGCAGTGTACAATTGATCATAACACTTTGGAAGCAAGGCCGATAAACTCTGAAAAGCTAAGCCAATGCAAGAATTCCAGGGGGGCTGATTCCCCCAAAATGAGCAGAAATTTTAACAAATTTTCAAATTTCTATCATTACCGACTCCTTTTAAACACCCTATATTAAAGTGGGCCGTGGTGTCCTTCAAGGGGATTGCTTGAGCCCATTAACTTTTAAATTATGCTGTAACACATTCATCCGCTGTATTTCTGACCAAAAGTTCAAACAATTTGGATTTAGTACTAGTTCCCTCCTTCCTATCCATTGCTTTCAATCTGCTGATGACGCTGCAGTTATAGCTGGCTTAGAAAACGAGAACCAAATTCTCCTAAATCACTTTACAAGATGGTTCACCTGGGCCAACATGATTATTAGAGTCGATAAATGTTCGACATTCGGAAGGAGAAAGTCATCTACTGCATCAATGCAGTATCTCCCAAAGTTGTTCATTAACTAGGTTACTGTCCCAACCGTGGATATTAGTAAGTAATTCCAATATTTAGGCCGCTTCTTTAATTTCTCAATGGGTAACTTTGATCATTTGTCTGAAGTCTTACAGCTTGTTACTGACTTGATGAGAAGACTGGATCACATTCCTTGTCACCCGAAAAACAAACTCTTGCTAGACCATCGTTGTGTTCTTCCTAAATTATCATGGCCTTTCACAGTTGCGGATCTGGATAAGACATAGGTAACTGAAAACATAAATAACCTTATTTCTAAATATATCAGTTAATGGCTTGAGCTACCGATTAGTGCCTCCCTTAGCACCCTTCTTTTGTCGAAATCAAACTATGGTTTTAGCCTTATTCTTCCTTCAACAAAATTTGCTCAATGCCAAGTAGTCTTTAGAAGTGCCCTCAAGTCATCTCCTGACAATGACATAAATGCTCTTTGCTCTCGTAGTAGCTCTGGTTGTAATATATAATATGATCAATATCGCAATACAAAACAAGTTCTCTCCGCCATTCAAAATGATAATGAAGACCGTATTCATCACGAACTGAAGTTACAAGGCTTTGTTATCTCATCTATACTTCTTCAAGGTAGTAAGCATACTCGCAAAGTTTGGACTAGAGTTCATCATAATATGCCTAAAAACATCTTTAATTTTATCGTCAAGTATATCAACAATACTCTTGCCACTAAGAAAAATCTCTGCAAATGGTCTCTCGCCACTATATCTGCATGCCCTTTCTGCTTCCAGTTTGAGACTCTCCAGCACATTGTTTCCAGTTGCAAATCCTATCTTCAAGATGGTAGATATACCTGGCACCACAATACCGTTTTGCTACATATTGCCAAAACCCTCTCATCTATAACGAATAGCTCATCGTCAGACCTTCCTGTCTTTCCATTTCCATCTTTAATAACTGGTGATTCTCTTCGACCAGACCTGGTGCTATTGCTCAACAATGCCCTGTCTACGTACTGGAACTCACTGTTGGCTTTGAATCCAATGTAAGCTAAATAGCGATAAGTACCACCCTCTTATTGGTAGCTTCCAGAAGTCATATTCGACGGCAAAATTTGTCAACCTTTCTATGAGTGCCCTCGGAATATTTCGAATTTCTTCTGAATCTCTCTTGTTTATTCTCACAGACTTGTATTTTGACGAAAAGACTAAGCAAAATGTGATAATGAAAACAATTAACATAGCAGTTAGATGCAGCTATTACATCTTTTGTAGAAGAAATAAAAGTTGGACCATCCCTGATTTGCTTGACTTTTAAAGACATGGTTATATTAACTCAAATACATTTTTGTAATTGTTTTTCTTCGTATATGTGCGTGTTATCATGAATAAATAAATATAAATATATATATGTATGTATGTATATATATATATATATATATATATATATAT
>WIPJ01033609.1:118386-130709 GCA_018155075.1 Cassiopea andromeda | reverse complement strand
TGACATTTGACTGAATCAATTTGTAGTTTGGCTACATTGATCTCTTTTTCAATGCCAGTAACCTGATCTTCCGAAATTTCGATTGAACGTCCAAGGCAAGGAGTTATGGTAATGTCAACTTTGGTTCTCGCAGGGCTTGACGACGAACTCTTTTCGACCAACACTCCGAACAATTTGTGACTTGACTTCTGCATCTTTATCATAAAACGTAGAATATGTCGCTAGTTGTTGTAGCCTAGTATGGTAAGTGTCCAAAGTTTCACCTACTTGTTGAGTTGCTTGGCGAAATGTGTACTTTTCGTACTTTATGTTCTTTTGTGGCTGGAAATATGCGTTCAGTGCGGCAGTCGCTTTTTTGTAGTCTTTTGCCTCTCCTGTCTCCGGCAAAGTTTTGAATGTTCTGTAGAAATCTTGCCCACTAAAATGAAGAAATATGGCTCTCTGGAGAGTAGGATCTTTGATATCCATAGCAAGTAGGAAATTGTTGTATCGTTCAACATACTCCGCCAATCGCTGATCAAGACTAGACGGGTCACCACGAACATCAAACGGCGGAAAATTAAGTGGTGCTACGGAAGACATTATAAGCATTTTCAGCTTTCTTTATACTCGGCGCCAATGTAATATCTTCGTCTTTTACTCTATGGGTATAATTGTTAGTATTACCACAGAGATGAAAATACGTCTGATCTTCAAATCATTCGCCATCAAAGTTCTTACAATTTAATCTAGTCAATCAGATGATTCTATGCATCACGTGATTACAATATTGCAATCATAGAAACAAAACAAGGGCAGAACAAACAATTTAGTACAGTACAGCAACTGAACCTAAAACACTTAACTTAAAACCAAAAATGAGTCGTGATCGCCTGAATAGTGGACGGCATCTCTATGAAGAAGTCGCCTATTTGCGTCCTGTTCAGTGGCACCGTCCTAAAACTGTAACAAGGGAGGCTGTATTGTAGGAAATATATGGACCATGCCTTCAACAACGCGCATTTTGTAATTTATGAGAATAGTTTGTATGTCACTGCTGTATGTATGTGCACGTATTCAAAGAAGGAGAAAACATGGTTGGGGCATTCTTCTTCAAGAACTTATCCATCCTAACATAAAGTTGATAAATGGGGATGATTCCTCAAAGGAATCTCTCATAATTTTAACAAGGGGGGCCGAGTCCCCTTCTATGACATGCCTGGCCCAGGTGACTACTTGAAAGCAAAAGGCTTCCTTCGTTTCAAAATATTTTGTTGCGGAACTTTCTTAAATGTTTGGGACCACAGAGGAAGGTATTTCAATTGGGCATGAACATTCCTTAAGTCAAACTGTTGGGCCACGAAACAGGGTATTTTTTTTAAGGATTTGTCACTATTGGGGAAAACATGTCGAAAGGGGTTCGAAAACATGAATTCATGCATAGTCATAATCATGCATTCACATGCATGGCTAGCACAATGAATAGATTATGTATTAAAATGCATATAAAATCTGTAAGGATAAAAAGCATATTGCATGTTGTTGTATGATTGCATGTTGTTATATGTACCCCGTTTGGAATGAAAAAATTCTCTTAAATAAAGTCCCGCTCCATGTAAATCTCTTCATAAGGAATGGTATTTCTCCTTTTGTTTTGTTTCACAAATTAAACAACTGCAGGCCGCGGGTCATAATTCGCTATACCCATGCCATTCACACTGTTATAATGTAACCACACGTTCTGTTGCCATGCTATGAGACGACAGTGTGAAGAAGGCAGCGAGACATTTCCTCAGCAGACCAGAGCTCAGCTGGATAATTAAATTAATCAATGCATAGTAATCAAATGGTCCACAAACTGGGACGTCATTAGAACCCTTTGGTTGGGGGGGGGGAGTAAGGCTGAAGTTACCTGACTTTACGTGGTTAATAAGCTATTCTATTTTCATCGATCACTATTTATTTCAAAGTCTTAAAGCAATGTTCTTTGGCTATTTACAAGCAGTAATGGCAGGATGGTAAACATGTGAAAACCTGTATTGCCTCAGTGCTAACACAATAGATTGAATAAAAGTAAAACTCAAATAGTAAAACTCAAGGCCAATACGATCGTAGCCATCATAAAAACGCATGCTTTCAGCTCACAACATCAACAACATGAATGACGTACTTAAGTGTACGAATCTAACACATGGGTATCGAACATTTTCAACATACTAGACATTCTCTAGTTATATTCGATATTCGATTTTACCTCCGTTTCCCCCAATCCCTTGGGGCTTAGAGGGTGCCTCTGAGAGGACTGTAGTTCTGGCACGAGCATTTCGGACCGGATGTCCTTCCTGATGTCCCCAATAACCTGCGGTGGACCTCGAACCCAGAACCACGTTGGTCTAAGTCAAGTTCGTCACCGCTAGGCCACGGCTGCTCAAGACATTCTCTAATAGCCAGTATCTATTATAGGGTCCTCTATGGTTGGGCCCGGAAAAATTTTCAATATAAAGTTCTCAGACGGCTGGAAAACGCTATTTTGAACTTGGTTTTTGCCATAGAGATAGGACTTCCTATCTCTATGGTTTTTGCAAATAACAGACCCATTTTGCTGATCTTTTAAGCAGAATTTACAGAAAGTGTATTAGGCATTCTTTCGCATCCCGAGTTTGATATGGGCCCACCATGGTTGGGCCGAAAGAAATATGTTCGAAATCAAGGCCCTAAGAAGGCTGGAAAGCGCTATTTTTAGATTGGTGCTTGCAAATATAGTAAATACTTCCATTAACTATACGTTCTTTCAACCGATGCACAAGCATTGCTTAGCCTTCAAATCTTCAAAACTTACCTGAATTTTACGAGGCAATAACCCAACATTACCTGAATTTTCTCAAGTTTCGAAAGTTGCAGGGTGTTACACCCCCAGACCCCCCTCGTCGCTACGTCCCTGTCCACAAAGAACGACTTTTTGGCGTGCAAAATACCTTCAGCTCATATAAAAGGCCCTTTTGCTGAGGCAAATATCTCCACTAGTGGGGCACGACGAGGGGCCTATTAGGGCAATTACCCCAAAAAACACTCAAAAAATGCCCTGCCATGATGTCAGAACTATAGTTCTTGCAGCATCAATTTTTGTTGCTGCTTAACAAAGGTAGCATGTGCAGAAGAAGGTAGCACAAAGAAAACGCATCTTTAGTACAAACTACAAAGTTTGAAATTTTTGGTAGATTTCTTGAAGGGGTCTGAACATTTCTATGGAAATTTGAATGGGTTGCGACTTTTTCAAGAGAAGTATTACTTCCTTCCTCCCTGCGTCCCGGGCAAATTATGCTCAATCCCTTAGTAGCAACAAAGACCTTTTACTTGAGGTACTGATGTTCAACACCCATGGGTGTAGGAAGACGTCAAATTTTGGGGGCTGTACACTTTCTGTAGTTTCTGCCCGAATTTCCCATTGTTCTTTCAGAAAATTTGCCCGAGCGAAGCGGATTTCTGGCCAAGCTGGGGGGCTGCAGCCCCCTGCCCTCCAACGTTTATGTCAACACCAGACATTGGACTACAAGATGATGTCAATATAGACTCTGTTCTAACATATGGGTTCCAAGCACGGGAAATGGAGCAAAGCCTTAGAAGAAAGACTGCAGGAACCCGAAACTTTTTTGTCAAATGGTGCAAAAGATTCCAAGTACAGCCAAGTATACGTTGAAAATGATCAGACAGGAGTCAACAGAAACGCAGACCCCTTCAATAACTTCAGGACATAACAAGTAAGGCCTACTGGACACGTAATGAGAAGGCACTATCTGGAACTTCATATAACAAGAGAAGATACAACGAAAAGAGCTACTGAGGACTGCACAGGGAGAAAGTTTTAGACGGCATCGCTCGATGGACTCGAGCTTACACGTTTCTTTATTAGAAGCCTATCTCATAGCCTAGTACTAAAAGTTTCTTGATTTTTGGCAACATTTTAGTTCTAAATGTTTCTTTAAAAGTTTCTTAATTCAGCGAACAAAATTGCGTACACAGAACGTGAATATAACAAACTATTTGTCCTATGACAAACAAAATGCGTTAGCACGAGTTAAATTCTAAAGCAATGTCATATTCACATTGTTTTGTGACAGCTTTGCGTTGAACCAGGTAGCGACTTCCATGTGCTATTCGTTTAAAGTTTCTGAGCTCTTTCCTTGTAGGTCTAAAAGTTTCTTAAATTTTAGGCTTTCTAGTACTAGATTGCTTATAAAGTGGATTCTTGTAACACAAAACGTGAAATCGAAAAACAACTGACTTCGTAACATAATGCACCTGCAAGAAAGAGAGATGTTTAATCACGGCTAACAAGGTTGAAATTACTCTTGAAATTACTCTACATGTAGTCGAGACTCAGTTTTAATCAGTTTTAATTGTTGTAGATCACGCACTTTAATGATCTCGCCTATATGGTGACCACGCACATTTTAATGCATGGAAATGATTATCTCTATCTCACTTTTTCATTACAAATACAGCGTGCAGTAGAAGACAAAGAGCAGTGGCATGAAGCAAAAGTGAATTGAATCTTGCTAGAAGCCTCTCTTCTGGAAACCATTACGGAATCCATACCATTAAAGAGTACGGGATCATTCACCCGTTCCGTAACGCCTCTAGGGAGAGGGAGATTACCTTGATTTGTTACTCTATTGTTTGATTTATATGGAGAGCTATAGTACAGAACGTTACGACAGGGGGAGGGGGCCTCAAAAACGGTAAGTTTAGCGCTACGTAACGGGCGAATGGCCCCTATCATAAAATTGTTCTCTGATTTTTCCCTGACTTCGATGTTATTTCAACATTTTCCAGGTCTTCAATGACATTATCAAGCAAAGCAAATTTTTCAGGTTTCCAGGTTCTGTGGCAACCATTAAAATACGGGAGAGAAAACACGAATAAGTTCACGTTGGTCGCATTGCAACTATAATTACGATAGCCATACAGAATTATACTAAAAATCCAATTTAAAAAAATTCGAAGAGATCTATATATTTACTTGTACGTTCCAGAGTTTAATTGTAGAATCATCAGAGCACGATGCGAGCAAATTAGAGTCCTTTGGATTCCATTTCACGCAGTTGACATCTTGTGCATGAGCCTAAGTGTAAGTAATCAAATAAAATGCATTTCTATATGTAAGAGCAGTGCCTTCAGGAAAATTGAAAAACTGTTGGGAGAAATCTTGATAACACTATGCCCTAATTGTCTTGTAATAATTTGCATATATTACGCTAACATAGAGTCTGCTAAACTAGGGAAGTCGTTTTCCCTGGTTTTTGCCCCTGATTTCTACCCTGTTTTTCCTGATGCAATATAGGTCATGAGCAAATACTACACACTACCTCTTATCACAATGCAAGTCCATCCAAGCAAATTTTCTATGAAATCATTGGCTTTCATTTCCATGATGGAAACAGAGTACTGTACCCTAGTTCCAAAATGTAAAATTTTCCCAAAAATTTTATTATGGGAATAATTTGCTTTCTTGTGAGCTTTTCTAGTATAATAGGAAATCGATTGATTGAAGAAATAAAGACTAAAGACTTTTCCTTGATATATCCCTGATTTTCTCTCCAGCATTCCCAGAATTCCCTGACCTTTCCATTCCCAGAATTCCCTGACTTCTCCTTGATTTCCCTGATTAGGCAGCAAATACCTTGATAATAACTAGTTGCATTAATTAAATATATTATCCTTCGGCTATTCGGTAACAAGGTTACAACGACAAAACCAGGTCAAGTGATTTCTGTGTGCTCCCAACAAATAGCACATCATCAGGTTTCTATGGTGTTTAAACTCTAAAAGAAATCAACTTAAGTAATAAATACGCAGATATACTTTGTGTCCCAAACAAATCTCAAAAGGCAATGAGCAAAGTCATGTACTTTGTAAAATGCAACCATCAAAAACAACTCTGAATATGATATGTGAAGAAAACGCCTTTGGGATTAAAGCTCTTTGGATTCGCGTAAATGAAAGCGAGAAAACGAAAGATTACACATTCTATTTCCAGTGCTTTCTAACAGGATTAAACATATTATTGTCATGCAAGAGCAACATTTGTCTCGGCAACATCGATGCTCTCAAGTTCTCTTACAACAATGAGAAATGCAAAACAAAATTATATGGCGGCACTCACATTTGATACAGCTGCAATCAGTGAGAAATTTTGATGACTGTCAATGATATTTTCGCTATCCTAGAAATAAAACTTGCAACATAAAAAGAAGGACCTGGAAGGGATTATATGATTTCTAGCAGACAAATATAGTCGCTCATCAATTCCGGGCCGTAACTACAAACTTAGAAAGGGGAAATTGATCTGAATTCTGCTCAGAAAGCTCATATATGGTAAGTAAACAAGACAAGCCAAGTACCTTAAGTGCGCTAACAGACGGCCAGCCTCTATTAAGCGCCCGTCTCCAATAAACGCCCCTCAACAGAGCAGAGATTGATGGGTTACAAGGAAGCCAAATATTAATGAGATGTGAACGGAACTCAAAACATCTTCAGAATTAATAAGACATTTACTAGAACACTAACGGTATAATCAAGTATAACGCACTGCAGGTATGGGTGGGAGGCTGTAGCTCCTTTCCAACTGAAGAAGATGAGCCTACCACCGTGCTCATTAGGAATACTATCAAACGCAAAAGGCATGGCTTACTTTTCAGTCAGAGGTGGAAAAAGTGCACGAAGAGGCTTCAGAGGGGGCACCATCGTTTGAAAGGAATGACATGGGGAAGGAAAAGAAGAAGAGGTAAGGAAAATGAGAAGAGTACAATAAAAGGAGAAAGAAAGAACGTGGGAAGGGAAAATGGAAGGAAAGAAAAGAAATAAAGAGAGAGAAAGAAAAAGGGAAGTCAGTTTTGGAGAAATAATTCTGCTGAAAAAGCATAGCACGATCAAATGAGAATGAAGAGATCATTACACAGTATCATGGAATGATAGCATCATGGTATCAATAACAAGGATCATATGATGAAGTTCAGCAAAAAACCGAACTTCCTTCACTCAAATCTCTACGCACTGTCAATGAATGCAAATTATTCTTTGTGATATAATTATTCCCATTTCCCCTTGAAAAAGACATAAGTTATTTCACAATCATAAGATCAAGATATTAACTACAAATTCACAAGAACATACCCAACTACACGATCTTTTATAAGACCGTCCTTTAGTCCCAGTACTGAAATTTTCCTAACTTTTTCACGATTCCAATATCAAAATTCTCTAAGCACCTTTCTTAGCAAAAACTTTTGAGTTCCAATGTTTTGCGCATGCACATTAATGGAAAATGAAGAGGCTCGATGTACGCTTGAATAAATGATAAATCTTAGTAAAGAATAGAACTTAAACTGTTGGTGAGGAACCAACTTAACAAATATGACATTTAATACTGAGGCAATTCGAATTTCAGATACAGATACACTCATAAACTTTCTTACGTCTCAAGAATCCAATAATGAATTGTCTTAACTTTTTTAGCAGTTGAGTCTACTTTCTTATAAAACACTCTCTCGTAAAAACCGTGCACTGTAAATCTTCGAATTAGCCTCCCAGGCGCTTATTTATTTTTCGACTTTTTGCATGGCGGCTTATTCGAGGAGGGGGGCGTTTGTATTATCTGAAAAATGGCAGAGCAAAACTCAATTTTAAAGCTCCTTTTTCATAGGATAAATTTTATAATCTAACTTCAATTGTCTAAAAGTCAATCGATGACAGTATCCTCTTCATCTTCCGTGATGTCCTCATCTAGGAACATGAAGTCTGGACATGCCTCTTGTATATCCATTTCATCATGAATGAATGGATGTACTTGCCGTACATAACAATCTCCTTGTTAAGATGCCTCGTATTTTCTAAGAGGATTCACTTAATCAGTTACTAATGCACGAATTAATTGTCATTATCTGATGAAATGCCATTAGGTTACCTAAAAATCAAATTTGTAATGGAGGATTTTTCGAGGGGGGCTTAATAAAATTTCTATCTCTAGAATGGGGGCTTATCCAAGGGGTGGGGCAATTCGAAGATTTTCGGTATCTCTACTTTGCAGAAGTAAAACTACCTTGAAATTGAAGATAATGCTTTCATGCTTAAACGTTTCCTGGAGTCCTGCTTTAGAAAAACACACATACCTCTTTGAATATTTTGATCGAATCGTCTCCTCCACAAGAAGCTATTAGATCTGTATCATGTGACCTGAAAAGTCAAACAACGTTTAAAGTAATACTTTGAATATGCTAATAAAGCAAAATATAATGATTATTGCCTGCAGCGGTAAACTGGAAGGAGCTCCAGTCACTGGTCATGGTCATGACCACGTCCTGACGTCACGCAAATGTCGGGTGCAATATTCCGCCAAGTGCATATTTCATTTCATTTTTAAATATTTTGGGGGGTTGCCCTTCAGCATAGCTGGTTTTCGAGGAGCCCTCCTGAAAAAGAATATAAAATTACAATGTAAAATATTAATAATAACCACAGTACAAAGTAGAATTATGATTACGCAATCAGCAAAAGCACCATAGGGGACAGTGTCACCTATGTCATGCATGTGGACCTGAGCATATATGAGATTGAAATGTTATCAGAAAAATGAGCCAAGCTTAATAGTATACAGTGTGATACACTGAGCTAAAGCAATATGGTCCAGCTTACTACAATCCTTTACTTTTCTTTGAAATTATCTGATTTTTCCCTGATTAAATTACAAAACTCCCTAGACCCTCTAACTGTTAATTCAATGCAAACCCTAAACCTTTTTCATCAAATTGAAGACTGTTAATAATTTACAAAATTACTTGACGTCTTCCATACTTCTACTAAATTCCCTGATATTTCTTAATTTCCATGACAGAAGTTAACTGCCTTGCAGCTCCCTGATTTCCCTATATTCTCTGATCGCTGGCCACTATGCGACCTAAAAGCACCCAAAAGTAATATAACTGAATAACTGAACATTCCTTGTTTATGACCAATATGCAGTTTGTATGATCACGAAAAATTCATCCAAAAGCAAGTCTTATGCATTAAAAGATAAATTTCGAAATGATAAATGTGAAATAGTGAGTTGCAATATACATGTTTTTTCATAAGACAACTTTTTTGATCCACTGCCTAAGCTTTCTTAGCTAGATCATGATTCCAATATCAAAAACTTCTCAAGACTTGACAAAACTCTCTACGCTCCGATCTACTGGGCATACACATCAACGGAAAATGTCAAAACTACATGCATAATTGAAATGATTATAAATCTTAGTTAATAACAGAAAATTGACTGCTGAGAAGTAACCAACCAACCATATATAATATTTTATAAACAAATACTTCGAGTTTTTAATACATATGAACTTGTAGACTATCCTAGGCCTCAAAAATTCAGTATTGAACTTTCTTGAAGATTCTGAATAGTTGAATACCACTTTCTTGTAAATCGTTTCATTGTTAAAAACGTGTATTTGCGAAAGAAGAAGCTCACTTTAAAATACACATCATCAATAATTTTATATCCATACCAATCAACATCATATATGGTACGTGTGTGATATCCAGACAGAGTAGAGACACATTTCCATACGGGATCCTTGCTACTTTTACCATCACCTGTCAAAAAAAGTAAATGAATTATGTAGTTCTCTAAAAAACTCACAACAAACAGCAAAGCTAACTCATGAGATAATTGAATTCCCGGGACCGAGCTAAAAATTTTGTCAGTATATTAAAGCATGGGCACCCAAGTTGGAGTCCCTGGTCCCTTTGGGAATACAGAAGGATCATGTTACTGGTATCGATTGATAGCATGCTTCTAGAAAAAATCTACAATGAGCTAGAGATTTAACTACAAAAATAATTCTGATCACGAGAGAATTACGTCACAATAACAATAAAAGAGGATAAATTGTGATAATAGTAAATTTTAAATAATAACCAACCTTCGGAACTTTCAACTGGGAAACATTTCCAAATCTTTAAAGTTTTATCATCACTACAAGAAACTAAAATTCTCTTAGGAATTAGTTATGTCAGACCAAAGGTATGCTAACTTGAAAGGAATTAATACAGAAGAGATTTAATGTTCATCCTTTATTCTAAGTCAACATTTTCACACAGTCAAAGCACCAGCAAAATATACAAAACTAGGAAAGAGTGCCTGTTGCTGCACAGGAGAACGACGTTATTGTTTGAGTTTTGAACACATTTCAAAGGACACTTTGTATTATTAAGCAATAAAGCAAGGCACGCTTTTAGGTTGTTTTTTCTGTTTTTTGTGAGGTTGTTGTTTTAGAACTAGGATTCTTATTGATTGACTTTATGGCGCCAGCTATGGTTTACAAATGCTCAGGACTTTTCAAAAACCACACAATCACGATCACACACATACACACTTATACACGAACTTTGGTGATATTATACATTTGTGCGTATTTAAATACACGAACTTTGTTGATATTATATTTGAGCGTATTTCGAAGTTTATATTTTGAGGTTTGGCGCCGCTACAGTGCCGACCGAAAAAAGGTTCCCATACTGCGCCTGAAATTAGAGGAGGTAACGGTGCATGAAACCGCAAAGCAAGTATGACAAAAGGGGAGGAAGAAAGAAGTAAGGAAAAGAGGAAGAAAGATAGAATGAAAAGGAGAAAACATAATACTTTAACTAGCGTAAAGATATGTTATTGGAAAGGATTGGCACTTCAAAACAATGCAAAAATTGCTAAAACAATAGAAGGAAAAAATATTTTGAAGCTGCTTCGTAAGAGGCTAAACTCTCTCTCCACCCCTAACTGAAATTGCACAGCAACGTTCCCAGTCACAACTACAGTGGATATCTTAATTGTTAAAAAACGCTGCAATGAGGTCTGTAACAAACAACAAATAAGAGAGTTGCTTTAGGGCATGGGTGTCAAACTCTGGCCCGCCGTGTAATTTCATTTGGCCCTTGAGGCAATATCAAATTAACATTAGAGCTGGCCCGCCGGTATTATGAAGCGGTGCAGCTGCTTTAACGCCGCATTCACCACTAATACTATAAATCCCATAATGCTCTGCTGTTTTTTTGGCGCACCCGCAACGCCCTCTCCTTTGTGTCAGTAACGATCTGTGTTCTTGCTCAAAGTTTCGACTGAAAGCCGGCCGGCACACCCCGTCTCTCCGTTATTGTTATTTTATTTTCAAATTTATTATTAGCCTGTGAAAGAGTTTATATTAAAATACCTCAGAATTTTACCTCGATTTTGTCAAGTTATATAAGTCTTGCTTGTTCAGTATTCACTGCAAAATTGATTTGGGTACCTATTAAAAGGATACTTTATTCAACCTTGGCCCGCGGCTTCAGTTCAGTTTTAAATTTTGGCCTACTCTATATTTGAGCTTGACACCCCTGCTTTAGGGTACTGAAAATGAGGAGCATTCCTAAACATTTTAGAACAATCTTGTTGCAATCACATAATCTTATTACAATCACATAACAATCTTGGTGCAATCATTATGGGATTTTGGCGCAACCATAGAGGGATCTTGGTGCAATCATAGAACAATCTATCTGCATTCATAAAATAATCTTGGTACAATCATAGAACAACCTTGGTACAATCATAGAACAATCTTGGTGCAATCATAGGACAACCTTGGTACAATTATAGGACAACCTTGGTGCAGGCATAGAACAATCTTGGTGCAATTACAGAACAATCTATTTGCAAACTTGGTGCAATCGTAGAAAAATCTTGGTGTAATGCTAGAGTAATCCTAAAGCATTCTTGGAAAGTTTAAAAGGACTATTGAGACTGTGGAGCCTAACAAATTGAGGAGCCCCACTAACATGGGCCATCATAGATATAGGCTCGGAGCATTCCTTTGCATTTAAAAAGGAATGAAACAAAAGCTAAGATTACTAAAATAAGGAACTATTAATGCCAAGAGCCAAATTCAAAGATCAACGAAGCAACTTAACAATATTTTCTCAAATTTTCATCAATATTCATCCATGACAGAGGATAACAAAAGTGAATGAAGATGTACCTATTTGGTCGCCAGTTGTATCAAAAGCGATGGACCAAACCGTGGATTGATGACCCCTTAAGGTATAATAACAACACCTACGGAAGAAAGATAAAATTTTCATGGAAAATAAACACCTATAAGCTACCAAATTTGTGCAGTAATTCACTTAGTCAATAAGGAAAATTAGACAAGAGTTTTGTAGGTGGACAAAAATTTTCTATTAGTTTGACATAGTTCTCTGCTGCTTTATTTTATGTATAAATATTGAAATGAAGCTGTAAAAGTAAACACTATAGGGCCATTTTC
>WIPJ01033609.1:61045-80077 GCA_018155075.1 Cassiopea andromeda | reverse complement strand
GATTCTCCAGCTCCGCACCGTACCTTGGTGTAACAATGCTGGTACAGACTTGCGACAACTCTGACAAGCTTCTCCGTGACACCCCTTTTTCTAAGGCACCAGGTTACCAGGTCCCTTGGCACTCTGTCGTAGGCTTTTTCAAGATCAACAAACGCCAAATAAAGGGACTCGTTTCCTTCCAGGGTCTTTTCCTGCACTTGTCGTGTAATGAACATCGGGTCAGTTGTCCATTTTCCTGGCATAAAGCCAAACTGCATTTCATCTATGGCTATTTGCTTCCTCAATCGCTTGTCTAAAATTCGCTCATACATCTTCATGGCATGCTCCAGTAATTTTATCCCTCGGTAGTTTCCACACTCTGCTGTGTTTCCCTTGTTCTTGAATATAGGTATCAGTGTACTCAACTCCCAGTCCTTCGGTATTGTTTCAGAATTCCATCCCTTATTAAAAATCTCCAACAACCAATCCACTCCACATTCTCCTAGGGCAATTATGGCTTCAGCCTGGATCTCAGTTGGGCCTGCCGCTTTTCCCCTTTTCATAGCCTTCAGTGCTGCTTCTACCTCCTCCTTCTGAATATTCATCTCTGGTCCTTCTACTTGTTCTGCAACCTCTAACTCATCCCTGGTATTTTCCGTGTTCAGAAGCTCCTCAAAGTATTCTTTCCATCTTTTACAAATGTCTCTGTCTTCTGTCAGCAGTGCGCCAGTTTTGCTTTTGATAACTACACAGTCCCCTGTGTCTCTTTTCGCTCTCTCTCTCTGGCCTTTGCAATTTTATTAACTCTCTGCTCTCCCTCCTTTGACTCCAATTTTTGATAAAACTCATCAGCTGCTACTGCTTTTGCTCTTGCCACCACCCTTTTGGTTTCCCGCTTTATTGTCTTGTATGCCGCATTTGCTTCTTGACTGTTGTTTCTTTGCACATCCTTGAAAGCCTCCTTCTTTTTCTTTATTGCCTCTTGCACTTCTACCGTCCACCACCATTCTTCTTTATTGGTTGGCCTCATTCCCCTCGTTCTTCCACAAAGTCTTTCCGCCTGGTCTATGACAACTGTCTTTAGCTGAGACCATGCATCCTCTACTGACTCTACGGGCATCAGGTTGTCCTTCCTTTTCTTTACTTCAACTTTGTACTTTGCTGCTATCTCTTCGTCCCTGAGCTTCCAAACTTTGATTTTCCCACCTCGACGTTTCCTCCTTGTTTTCTTTCTTTGTACTCTCATATCAACAACCAGAAGTCTGTGTTGTTTCACAGCCGGCTTTCCTGGTATCACCTTGCAGTTTATAACTTCAGCCCTGTTTGCTCTCCTCACAGCAATGTAATCGATCTGACTTTTGTTACATTGACATTAATTGGCTACATGACATGCGCAATAGCAAAGATCAAAAGCCCCATGCCGAAAAAAGAAGTAGCCGATTGGCTGAAATTGACGAAATTTGGGCAAGAAACATTTTGGCCTCTCTGGTACAACAACAACAACGACCACAACAGCTCTGAAATCTATACATACAAGGGACGTTCTCTTCGAGCATGCTAGCGCAAAAGCTCTCAATTAAACTACTCGCAATCTTCAGTTATACTTGCTGATCACTGTACTCACTGGTCAATACTGCAATCTGAGTTGTTGAAGGTAGTTAAAGTTCTTTGCCTGTGTCATTAAAAGGAGTATTGGAGGAGAAGCATCTAGGCCCTAATAGCCTGGGTCTTGCAACAGGATCTTGTATTAAGACAGTTTCCATAAGCAATCAATGGCGATTGACTACATCAAGTTCGATGGTGCCTTTTAGATGGCAGCACTCAGCATTTCACGGCGAAGTTTGTAATTTAGGTGCATCGCTTGATTTTACAACTCAAATTTTGTTTGGGACTATTTGCAGTTGAAGCATTTCACTTGTCACATCATTTGCAGAATATTTTAGTGTTTAGGAATATTTTGTCTGAAAGGTTTTTGAATGGTTTCAGTTAGTTTGCAGAATGCCACAAGATGATGCAAAATCTATATCCATCAAATTGGTTAGCCATTTGAATAGCATTCTTAATTTATGTTTGAAACCGTTGAGAGGAAATATCTGTGATATTGAAGTTTTTGATGGTGTATTATCACAATAGTTCTCAGGGTTGATTTCACTGGATATCTTAGTTCAACCACCATTTGAGAGTGATTCCTTTCATGTTTTTAGGTGTAGAAAATACTGTGAATAATTCATTTTCCTTGATGCTGTCCACATTCAAATTCCTCTATGGCATAAAGCAGATCAATTACCCCCAACTTGTAAAATCCAGTATAATTTGTAATTTCTCTGAGACTTGATTGTTTCTAAGGATCATAATAACAGTTCCATTGAAATCTTTTGAATAAACAGGAGTTTTTAGTCCTTTGAGAGTAAAAAGTTACATTGGGAAATCCAATGACTGAAAACATATTGAATATTTTAGCCAAAATTGATTTAGATCAGGCCTCAAGCAAATTGTGATTGGTTTTTTTCACAACTTAGAAATATCAGAGCTAAGTCCCTCTGTTATTGAATCAAAGACCTCTAAAATTGAAAGAAAATCAAAGCATTGGTAGAAAAACTTTGATATGTCCTATATCTGCTTGCATTCACAGTATTCTCCTGAAAGTATTATGAAAGATGCATAGGTTTTGATTTCTTTATTTATCACAAACCTCAGAATGAATGCTGAAGGAGACCAGATGATTGCAATATGTTTCCTTCCCCTACCCTTTTTATCCACTATAGGTAAGAAATAGCCATGACGGAATTTAGAGTGTGGCTCACGAATAAATATTTGGACCATGCCCAACTTTTGGACACTTTTCCCCCACCCCCTAAGAAAAAATATCATCAGCCACAGCGAAAGAGAGTTAAAACTTTCTTGAGGAACACAATGTCTGAGGATAGACTCAATGCTTTGGCTCTCAATTGACTTCAATCAAAATGTGATTAATATGTTTTTGCCCAGCTCAAGAATAGAAGAGCTAAATTCCTTTTTAAGTAGCTCAAGAGCCTCAATGCATTTTTAAAATTGCAAACCAACATATTATATTTGATAGTTTCTGCTTACATCACTTAGATTCTCTTTGGATTTTTGGGACAAAAGTATATCATTCTAGACAATCTATACTATTTAGTATTCATAGAATGAATACTTTCAATTACAAAATAGTTTTACAAAAAATTATCTGCCTGAATTGATGATTTCCCTAAACAGAAGAAGAGAAAATAATAGCTTTTGGTGGTTGTTATTTTAGAAGCAGATTTAAGCAATAAAGTCTCTTATCATTTTTCTGATTACATTCATTTTTATGAGAAACATGTCCATAAGAAAGATGAAGCTGAAAGTAGGCAAAAGTTAAGAAACAGGCAGGGCGAGTTTCAAACAATAACGTTAAAGAGTTGTTTCTGTAAGTAAATGTTTTATAAAGCTAGAAAGAAAATGTAATTAGCATCCATTACATGCCTCAAAAAACCTGAACATCCTTTTTCTTAAATCATAATTGCCTAAGCTGGGTTATTTTTATCACCGGAAGTCTTTATATTTAAGAAACATTTCTGGCTGTATTCGACAAAATATTTAGAAGCTTTGAGGCTGAAGCTGGATAATTTATTTCTTATTTGACAAGAAAACGTGTATTGTACTATCTGGAGGTAAAACTATCCAATGTCATTTTTTGGGTGTGGCTCCCTAAGATATTTTCGACCACATCCAGGTTTTCAAAGACTTGCCCCCTCAGCGAAAAATACCACGAGCCGCCACTGATTGTATCGATAGTGCAAAATTTAGTCTACAAAGAGCACCATAACTTGAATGCACAAAAATTCTAAGTAATGATGAAGCTTGAGTCTTGCATTACTCTTAAATTAGTTTAAACCTTTAGCGATTCTAACCCTTAATATTCTCATGCACTTTATTCTTATAAAACTGTGTAGCTAGTTAGTCAAATACTTAAGTGGTTAGTAAGTAAGCAAGTAAGTAAGTTAGTTAGTTAGTAAGTTAGTTTGTTAGATAGCTAGCTAGCTAGTTAGTTAGTCAGCTAGTTTGTTACTGAGATGGTTAGTTAGTTAGCTTATTAGTTAGCAGGATAGTTATGTAGTTAGTTCGGTAGTTAGTTAGCTAAGTAGTTAGTCAGTTAGTTAGTTATCTAGTTAGTTAGTTAGATAGTAAGCTAACTAGCTAGTTGGTTGGCTAGATAGATAGCTATTTGGCCGGCTTATCAGGTCTCAGCAGCTAGTTCTGTTGGTCATGATCTATTTCTCAGTGCCTTTCACTCAATCGTCTGTTCTGAAGCCTTATCTGAATGCTGGGAAGATTTTTGTCTCAACGACGAGTGGGTTTTCTTTGGTTTGTTTTTTAGAGAGTATTGACGTCAATCCTTTATAAGATTCTTTAAACAGTTTATTCTGCAAATAAGTAATGCAACAAGGCATTTCAACCATTCATACATTTGGAAACCAGATCAAGGTAAAGGGATTTGATACAGCGTCAAACCAAGCCTATATGCAGCTTCCCAATGAAAAAACAATATCATTCAGTAGTGGCGCCACAGAGGTGGCTGGCGGGACATGGCTCTCTAGTTTTCGTCAAACTTCGCCCAAATTCGATGCGATAATGTTAGGGGTGGGCTGATGGACTTGTGTAGTGAGCAAAATGTATTTCTTCTTAACTTCATACCCTTTTTCGCCATCAGGCTTTTGTCAAGCCATTTATTGCTTACTGTTGTACTAAAATAGTACGATAGTCACTTTTTTGCGGTGAAATGGGCGTGGAATCAAAAGGTGTTGTAGTTTTGAGGCCTGTCTTCCAAGAGTTCAGCCAGTCTGCAATGGCTGGCCCCCTAATATCATTTGGCATCGAATCAATTTCTTTTGGAAGAAGTGCAGTATGTAAAATTCCAAATATTAAGATAAAGGAGCTGCATACTTTCATAGGAAACAATTTTGTGAGAATACTAACTTAGAATTTTCGAGTCATAATATTGTTTGTAGATGAACTTATTCACTATTGATGCAATGTTTCTTGCTCAGTTCCACTGTTGTGTTGCTTGTTTTGTGGTAAAGTAAGACATCAGCAAAGGTCTGAATATATTCTCTCACCTTTAAGGCGAAGGCTCAAAGGCAAGAAGGCTCAAGAATATTGAGACTCAGCAAAAACGTAGGTATTCTTATAAAAAGATTGTATAGCTCGGTTCTGATGAAGTAGCTCTACTGACATCAAATTTCCTTGATGAACAGATAATTTGTTTTGCATACACAAAGGAAGTTTGTTACTAACACGTGACACGTCTTGAAGAGCTGAGACTATATGTACTTGTACTCTTTGGCAGCGAAAAGTAAGGGGCCGGCGATGGAAAGCTTTTGAAAATTTGTTACCCATTTCTAGTTATTCTACCTCCATGCCTAGATGTGGAAGATGAGCTTGCCTCATCTTATAGGTGGTAGATGAGCTTGCCTCATCTTATAGGTGGTAGATGAGCTTGCCTCATCTTATAGGTGGTAGATGAGCTTGCCTCATCTTATAGGTGGTAGATGAGCTTGCCTCATCTTATAGGTGGAAGATGAGCTTGCCTCATCTTATAGGTGGTAGATGAGCTTGCCTCATCTTGTAGGTGGTAGATGAGCTTGCCTCATCTTATAGGTGGAAGATGAGCTTGCCTCATCTTATAGATGGTAGATGAGCTTGCCTCATCTTATAGGTGGTAGATGAGCTTGCCTCATCTTATAGGTGGTAGATGAGCTTGCCTCATCTTATAGGTGGTAGATGAGCTTGCCTCATCTTATAGGTGGTAGATGAGCTTGCCTCATCTTATAGGTGGTAGATGAGCTTGCCTCATCTTATAGGTGGTAGATGAGTTTGCCTCATCTTATAGGTGGTAGATGAGTTTGCCTCATCGTCCGGGGAAGTACCACTGCTCTATCTATAGGTGCCTTTAGTGACCTTTTCTTTTTCAGCACTAGGATAGAGATTCCGGGTCTTTCGGTTCGGTAACGTTACTGTGATTAGTCGCAGTGGAAGCTGTTGTGCTGTAGTTATTTGATCCCTGGCAATGCCTGAGGGTACCGTTGGAAAAGGTGGACTGCAGGCCTGCCGCCAGATAGTACAGAGGCCTAATCCCATTGGTAGCGCTTTGGGAGACTGCCTCATCAGCTGGTGTATAATCTCAGGCTGCCTGCTATACCAGTTCGTGACTGGAGCCACTCCTAGCTCGCAGTTCTGGGGCCCTTTTGAGGCCACAGGATAGCTTTGGGAACTCTCATAGGCTCACTGACATACACTGCCTTTATCACTTTGACCAATCCAATCATAACTCATTCATTTTATATTTGTAGTATGTCTCTCACTCTCACAGATATTAGCTTTACTGCTATTACCAATGTGGCACATTCTAAACTCTTCCATCTAATTTTGCAATATTCGTGGACAATCCTCCAATCTTAACTCTGTACACAAAAATCTCCAGTCCTCTAACCCTCATGCACTCTTCCTCACCAAAACTAAAATCAAACCACTGGACATAAATGACAAATCCATTCTCTGTCATCATCTAAAATGCCCTGGATATGAGCTTTTTCCGTCTTTCTTCCGAAACGGTGGTGTTTGTGCATTTATCCGCTCTGATATACAAAGCTCTCGTCTACCTCAATTTAACCTCGTTAATTCTGACATTCAACTCATCTGGATGAAAATTCCTCTACCTCACACTTCAAAATTCATTTGCACCCTATACCGCTCACTTAACTCAACTAACCATGAACTTCTATTTGACCATCTATCTAAGACAATTGATGCAATCACTCTTCAATGTCCGCGTTCTGCAATCACCATCCTTGGTAATTTCAATGTCTAAAATCCGAACTGGCTTACCAACTCTCCACATATCACTAGTCCTGCTGGTCGTGATGCAGAGGCCTTTGCCATTGTGAATGACCTATCACAATTGATATCAGAACCCACACGTATCCCTGATCGCTCAGGGGACAAAGCTAATACACTCGATCTGTCTCTTACATCAAACGCAGACATTTACTCTAACCCTATTCTAGATTCTCCTCTTGGTAACTCTGACCACTGCCTTATCACGTTACAGCATAGCTTTGTCTACCACTAGAATAGACCTTCCTATTCTCAAAAAGTTTTCCACTATAGCAAAGCTGACTGGGACTCTCTTCGAAACTTTTTCGCTGCTTATCCCTGGTATTCTGGCTTGTCTAACGAGCCTTCCTCTTTTGCCACCTTCACCACTAACGCAATTCAACTTGGTATGGATCTTTTCATTCTATCTTCCTATAAACCTGGCAAAAAGTCTTCTCCAAAGTGGTTCAATTCACAATTTGCAAATGCTGTCAAACATAAAAACCACCGATTTAAACAATGTAAACTACACCAAACTCCGCATTCAAGAGCTTCATTTGTACAAGCTCGTAACCTATGCTCCAAAATCCACCAATCATGGCAAACCTCCTTTGTCAAACGCATCAACAATGAAACTTCTTCATGTCAAACAGGATGTCGCTCCTTCTGGTTCGTTGCCAAAGTTGTCTCACAAAACTTTTGCCATTCCTCTTTTCCATCTCCAAAAACAACTCTGGCTCATCTTCATGCACTCCATCCTCTAATGCTAATCTTTTTGCACCAACCCTTGCTTCCAATTCCAATCTTGAAGAGCAAGATTTCCAACCTCCTCTCTACCCCACATCCACCATCACAATGTCCCCTATCAAGCTCTCTACATGCAAAATCTGGAAAGCCCTTCTTCAGCTCAACACCTCCCAATCTAGTGGACCTGATGGTATATCTGCTATAGTTCTAAAGTCCTGTGCCCCTGAACCTGCCCCTGTTCTCAACAAGCTTTTCGAACTTTCCTACAATCTTGGTATTTTCCCTTCCTCTTGGAAATTCATCTACGTTTTTCTTATCCTCAAAAAAGGTGACAAATCTGACCCTTCAAACTATCGCCCTATTGCAATCACTTCTCTCATCTTTAAGACTATGGAGACCATTATCACCACACAACTGCTTGCCTTCCTTGAAACAAAGAACCTTCTTTCTAACCATCAATATGGGTTTCGACAAATCTAAATTCAGATCTACCGGTGACCTTCTAGCCTATGCTGTTCATGCTTGGTCATCTGCTGTAGAATCCTACCATGAGAGTAGAGTGATCTCTCTTGACGTTTCCAAGGCCTTTGATCGTGTCTGGTACAAAGGTCTTCTTGCTAAACTGCCATTATTTGGTCTTCACTACACCATCATTAAGTGGATTTCTAGCCTTCTATCTGATAGGTCAATTGCAATTAGGGTCGATGTCTACCTCTCTAAACCTCATTCTATCAACTCAGGTGTACCTCAGGGCTCTGTAATCTCTCCTGTTCTGTTCATCCTCGTTATAAATGACCTGCTTTCCTCTACATCTTACAAAATTTTCTCCTTTTCTGATGACACTTATTTAAGTTCATCTTTTTCATCCAATCAACAACACCTTGCCTATTCTAATATTTGACCATATCGTAACACTTCAGCCTCACTTCTCACCAATGACTTTACAAATGTAGAGAGGTGGTGTAGTGACAAGATTGTCAAGTTCAATGAAGAAAAGACAACACATGTTGTCATATTACCTAAACATCACCAAGGTTTCCCCCCTGTTTTCATGGACGGCCATAAACTGGACATTTCATCTTCTTTCACTAAACTTGGTCTTTCTATTTCATCTAATCTCACTTGGAAACCCCATATCAATTTCATTGCAAAGCATGCATCTCAGAAACTTGGCTTTCCTTCTAGAGCCTGTGGCTATTTTTCACCTTCTCAGCTATTAACTATATAAAAATTTCAGATTCATCCTTCTCTGGAGTACTGCTCTCATGTCTGGGGTGGTGCTCCTAAATCTTCTCTTCATCTTCTTGACAGAGTCCAGTCTAAAGCTACCCGTCTCATCAACAATCCAAGATCTCACCAATTCTCTACAGTCTCTCTCCCATCGTTGTCTTGTTGTAGATCTTTCAAATTTCTACAGCTATTTTCACGGACATTACTCTCAGGAAATCAAGAATATTATTCCTGATCCAGTGAGGCGTGTTCGAACCACCAGAAGCTCTACCTATTTACACCCTTTCCAAGTTACACTACCTAATCTACGAACTCTAGCTCACAAATCATCTTTCATTCCCAGAACTTCTCAACTGTGGAACTCAGTACCACCCACAACTTTCCCTGAATCCTACAATTTGTCATCTTTTAAATCTAACACCAATAAACATGGTCTTGTCTCCTTTTCTACTTAAACTCCCTCCATTTTCTCAGTTTTTCTTTTGTTGTCGCTTTGTTATAGGTCCTACGGCATTTCCCCGGCATTACTTACTAAAAAAGTAAAAAAATTTAGCTTTTTCGAGATAACGTGAGAAGCAGCTCATACGCAGCAATAGTCATTCGTAGCGTGCTTTAGCAGCAAAATATGTGACATGGAGGTAGAAGTCCCATCAAACTTCAGCCACAGGTAATCGCTTAATGTTTTAATTAAACACACCTCGAACTAAGACCCTGTATCCACTGATCCAGATATTTGCGAATACGGAGAAAAATTTGTCGAATTCGGTCTTGCGTTTCCATTGATACGATGACATACGATGACTGTACTAGGTGTTTCCACTAACACGCTACCCAAAAGATAAATTGTTCTCCGTATTCGCAAATATCTGGGCCAGTGGAAACTGGGCCTAAGCAATTTTCAAGAAAATCCATCCATCCTTTTACAAGCCTAAAGATTTCAAGGGTTTAAAAAGGATAATTAAATAAAATAGATTGGCTTTGTGAACGCAAATCAATATTAACAAGGAAGGAAGTCAAAGCAAACTATATACCTTATACCTATACCATGCTATCAACTCGTTTCAATAATTTTGAAATGTTTGGGTCTCCATACCGTCTATTGAGCATTGACGCCTCATCTACTAACAACCTCCCAATTTATGCTTTTTTAGCAAAATGTTAGCCCTTTCCTTATTATACTCACTATTATCAGCCAAAAATCGTTCTTTTTCACAATTTTTCAAGGGGCTCAGCTCTCCGTAGCATTACCAACGGGTGGATCGAGCCCCCAAGCCTCCACGTAATCAGCGCCCTTGCCCCCTCCTTATTATACCTCCTACTCTTTGGTGCCAAAAAGTAGCTATAATACAAGATAAATCAGCTCTGTTGCTTTCAGTGACGAACGACCGGAGGGTGTGGCGAGTGTAACAGGCCCCAATTTTTGAAACTTGAGAAAATTTAGGTAAAATTGGGTCATTACATCGTCAAAATCAGGTAGTTTTTGAAAAGTTGAGGGCTTCGTATTGCTTGTATATCAGTTGAAAGAACGTATAGTTAAAGGAAGCATTGCAAAAACCAATCATAATATCTCACATTCTGGCCCTCAGAGAATCTTAATTGTGAAAATTTTTCTCCGGGTCCAATCATGGTGGGCCCATAGTACACTCTAGATATGAAGGAATATCTAACACACTTTCTGTATATTCTGCGTAAAAGCTTAGTACCATCGCTCTCCTCTCAAATACTGTACTGGCAAAAGCCAATCTCAATTGCGTTTTCAAGCCAAATGTCAAATATATGGACAAAAGACGATATCGTTTAGTCTGTGTTAAAATAACCTCGTTTTCAAATAGCGTTGTTATTGAAATAGGGCCTAAGAAAAGATTGCACTTCGGGTCGCATGGTTTTGCTGCTATTTGAATCGCTGTTTATTTGAATTGTTTTATCTGAGCGATTTACAAAGCGGATTATCTGAACTGAGTATTTTACACATATGAGAACCTTCATTTTGAAAATTTTTCTCAGAACCTAACCATGGTTGATCCATAGCAGACTATGGATACCAGAGAATGTCTAACACACCTTCAGTGAGTTCTGCTTAAAAGATTAACAATAATGCTCTGTTATGAAATACTGTATTTGCAAAAACCAGTCTGAAAATAAAGTACTTGAGCCTTCTAAGAACTTTTATATTGAAAAATTTTCTCCGGCCCAACCATAGTGGGCCTTATAGTAGACACGAGATACGAAAGAAAGAACATCTAACACATTTTCTGTAAATTCTGCTCAAAAAATTAGCAAAGCGGCGTTTTCCAGCCGTCTGAGAACTTCTATTTTGAATAATTTTCCGAGCCTAACCATGATGGGGCCTACGACAGACACTGTACTTGAGACTGTGTCTAGTACTTGAGACTGTGTCTAGCCATGATTACCTTCCTGGCCCTACCGCTTGTAAATAGCCAAAAGAACATTACTTTAAGACATAGAAATATATAGTTATAAGTGACAATAGCACATCTTATTAACCAAGTAAGTTCAGGAATATTCAGCCTTACACCCCCTCGAAAGGGCTCTTTGCGACGTCCTTGGTCTCTTTATTACATCAACAGCTATCTGCATCTGAAAAATTCTGCTAAGCTTTCGAGAGATTTCTTATTCAGCAGTGCCAGATAACAACTTATTATCACTGTAAACAATGAGGAATACTGCACAAGTAGTTAGTTATATAATATGTTTGAATAATGTTTTGGAAAATAACAACAACAACAACCTCACAAAGTATACCGCTGGCTATTATCAATTTGACGACAACTCGCCTCTGGCAAAGCTGTTGATCGACGTAAGTTTGTCTACCTTGGTGGTCACGATGTCAAAGATATACAGTACGCTCTCGACAGCTGGGAACCCGGATAACTGAACTCCAGTTCAGTGGGAATCACTTTTCGCTCCTCTTGAAAATTCGTATTCAAGTTTTTTATCAGAAAGCTTTTTAAGCCCAGAACTGAAACCTTAACTTTTTCATAATTCCATATCAAAACTTTCTTAGCAAAAATTTTTGAATTCTAATACCTTGCGCATGCACATTAATGGAAAGTGAAAAAGCTCCATGTACACTTGAAGCGGTGGTAGATAACAGAAGTTAAACTTGTGGAGTATAGCCAACATCACATCAATGAGATTTGATACACAGAAAAATCGAATGTTAAATACATGAACACCAAAAAGCTTGCTATAGTCTCAAAAATCCAGTACTGAACTTTCTAAAGCTTTTTGAGCAGCTGAGTACTACTTTCTTATAAACCACTTTTTTATTAAAAAAATGTGTACTTCATACTTTATACTTTCCTACAGCCTAACTGAGAACCGTGATGAGTGGGACTCCCGATGTGGCCCTAGCAGCAACTTTGCTCTACTTAGCTGGAACTAAGGCCAGGGCCTATTTTAAAGTAGTCTTGGCCACACTTTGAGGTCTTGGACATTTAGAGCGAGCTAAATTGTGGTATGCATTACCTGTAAGACTCAGAAATGCTCCATCAAATATTTTCTTCAAATCACGACTGAAAATCTATTTTGTAAAAAGGGTTGATGAGTAAATCTAGCCTATGCCCACTGCACAATGCCCATTAGTCTAAAATATATGGATGACCAATTTACCAATTATATCTTAATATCTTAGGATATGAGGGGGGGACTCTCCTCACTTAGTTCATCTATTGAAAGAACTCCTCCATTACGTGATTTCCTACATGCTATATGTTTATTTGGCTAATTTGCTTCTTTATTTGTATTTGCTTTGTATTTGTATGTAGTAGAACTATAATTCTATTTACTGAACTGAAATTAAATGCTTCAAGAGTATCTGGTCATTATTGGAATTTCATCAGCTTTCTGCATAACAATTTTCTTGGTTTCTGAGCTTTGAACTATTTTTCAGATGTTTTGTTCTTGGTTCAAGAATTGTGGTCCACAAAGCCGGATACCAGGCCACAGAAATGTACTAAGAGAAAGCAAAAATTATTATGGAAGTAAATACCAGGCTTTTGAATGAAATCGCTGAAATAGAGAGAACAGAAGGAGCGCTTTTAATGATGTAAAAGCTTAGAAAAACAACTGGAGAAGATACCATTGATTCAATGATTGACCAAAAGGCGGTTGAAGAGTAAACTGTTTTGGGTTGGGTCTTGTCAGCGCCATTGAACATTGAAAACTTTTATCCCATTTGTGCTATATTTGATTTTATTTATTGCAATTGAATTCAACCTTGACACGATTCTTGTATCGAATGAGAAAAGAGTTTAGATGTAGTAACTTAACCGAAACATTCGGGACCTTTAGGGACATTGTAAGATTTAGGCCTCAAAAGCTTGGGATCTTAGTTTTCATACAAAATATTACAAAATGCTTATCTCTCCAAAACCTCTGAGAGGCCCTTAGAGTCTTAAAAGATTGGGTCTTTGCAAATGCTCTTGGAACTTGAAAGCATAGAATTCTGGAAACAAGAGAGAGTGTACGAAAATGTGCTTGATAATGCTGCATGCGTTGGATGACATAGAGAGCACTGATAGGGTTCACTCGTATGACACATATACTCCTTAGGTTCAGGGAATACCCTACCGCTCTTGCTGGCCATGCTACCTTTTAAGCATCAAAATCGGCTCGAGGATGGTGATTTTTGTGATTAAGTGCTATGCATGGTACAAGCTCATTGCCAGACCTGTACAAATTATCGTGATTTTCAAACGCTGGCACAAATTGCAACATCAATGTACTTCATCAATTAAAGTTTCACTATAGTACAGAGAGCACTGGAAATTCCCCCATCACCCTTATCTTTATTTAAAGATAAATCTACCTATTCAATCTGCACATCCAGTTTGGTATTTCTCATAACTTAGGACCACATAAGTAAGCATTATGTGAAGTTCCCCATTTTTGGCAAAATAGGAAGCTTTCTAGAAAACAGCTACTGAGCTAGTATGCAATTACTCATACGTTTTTCTGATTGTTATTGGTGTGAGTAACTGAGCTGTTAATTTCTATTTGCTATTTCAGTACGTTCGTGTTTCCTCATTTCACAATACGTAAGTCACTGCTTCATTTCTTACACGATTGCAAGTCTTGTATACCTGTGCGAGATGTAGCTAAGAAAGTTTTGAATACGTGAAATTGCTGCTCTAGAAATTTTCTGTTTGGTTACATTCAACTTAGTGCTTTCAATAAGAAAAATTGGCATTGCCTAAAGATGACCCAAAGTTTAATTATTTGCATAGTGCTATGTGGAGGAGAACTGTGCTTTGGGCAGAAGGATTCTGAGTTCTCATCACTTGCAAGCCCTTCAAGCAACATCCTCACAAAAGAAGTCGTGGCAACTTTACATTTTACCCATCACCTGCTGCTGGACATGGCTATGGACAAAATATGGCTGATGAAAGAGAACAGCTGGTTACTGCAAACTGGCCTATTTACGGAGTTTACTCGAAGGCTGATTCAGAGGGGATAGCGTATATTTCAATCAACCTCAAGAGACCATACTTCGTGAGGGCATTTGCAGTAACTGGATATGTGGGAGGTACACATAAACGAACTGGATCATTCTTTCTTGAAGGATCGAACGATGGAAATGATTGGAAGATGGTTGCAAAAGGTAAACCAGAACAGTGGCATGCACACGGTACATATCCATTCCGTCCGAGTCACATTGTGAAAGCATAAAATCCAGGACGATACCAGTATTATCGTGTGATTGCCAAAGGAAGGCCAAGTGGATGGATGCTTATTTTTAACTAGGGACTTTTCGTATAAATCAGAAGTCATAGTAGTATAAACAGGCATTGCAGGGAGGTCATTCGATAATGCTATTGCTATCTACTTGTTGATTAAACTTTGTTGATGATATCACCTTTCTATAAACTCTTCTTTTGAATGGATTCGTTTTTCAATACGATTAAACAATTGATAGCTTGATATTGATAGTTAGATTTCGATTTCTGGATTTGAATTAGAATCCTAAAGACAGAGAACTTTTCTCTTCAGAACCATATTTAACTTTCAATCTTGATAATGGCAGCGGCGCCGGGGCATATTTTTGAGTCAGGGGGCTGGGGATGAGTAGCAAGCTGCTACTGGGACGTAGAAGTTAGGGTTTGGGGCGGAACACCTTTAATTTTTTATAAATATGTCTATAGATTGCTATAAAAAGCCCCCCTTTGGATATCAAAGCATATATAATCTTACATAGGAAAATCTGTCTATTGTATTTCATCACAAGCTAGCAAAAAAGAAGGCTGCAGCCCCACAGCCTCCTCCCCGGCTTCATCGTTCCTGGATAACGCTCATCTCTGAAAAAAAGCTATGACTTAGCATTGCTCAGACCTGTAGATAGTATCTAAGAGCGATGGTGAAATTACGCCAAAGGCAAGAATGAGATCAAAAACTGCAGGAATTTGAATGCAGTATAATTATCCCTTAAATAGTCTGTTGATACTACAGAACTTTACCACAGCACGAAAAAGCGGCAGCATTATTTTGACATACTTAAAAGCTTTTTTCGTCCGACACTCGTCAGAGTATGAAAACGTCGGATATTAACCAAAAAGGTTAACCGAAACATATATCCAGATGCGGTTACATGTGATAGGATGCGTGTAATTGGCCTCAAGAGTGGCCAATTAGGACATATTAACCATTATTTACTTGAACAGTTCCAGTGAGAAAACACTCTTTTTGTCTACACAAGATTCGGTTTTGATTCTTGATGTAAACAGATTCCAAAACACTTAAATGAAAAGATGACCTTGCTTGCCCAATGATTCAGAAATTGTCGTCTGTAAATGTTTTGGGGCATTCTGGATTTGCAATTAAGTGTTGTCCTATGGCCGACTCACAATTAATCTTAGACTTGTTGTTTTTACATGTACGAGGTGGTTGTTCTCTTGCGGTATTACTTTTCTTCCTTATGCTCGTGGGGACATGTGTAATATTTTGCTTTGTGTTCACTCGTATGACACATATACTCCTTAGGTTCAGGGAATACCCTACCGCTCTTGCTGGCCATGCTACCTTTTAAGCATCAAAATCGGCTCGAGGATGGTGATTTTTGTGATTAAGTGCTATGCATGGTACAAGCTCATTGCCAGACCTGTACAAATTATCGTGATTTTCAAACGCTGGCACAAATTGCAACATCAATTAACTTCATCAATTAAAGTTTCACTATAGTACAGAGAGCACTGGAAATTCCCCCATCACCCTTACCGAAAATTCATAAACAACACAACTTTTTTGAGTGTTAGGAACGCAGTCTTTTTTAGCAGATGGTAGCATAACTCTAGCGTTGTAAACCACACGGAATTCACAGCATAGAAACAAGGTGCAGTGGCTTTACTAATTTGATTTTCAAACTTTGGTGAAACGTTACCAATCCAGAGCAATTTTAGATATACCGGGCAGTTCTCTGGATCAAATTTTTTTCCTGCTACCAAGTTGGCTAATTTTTAGTTGATGCAAGAAAGTAGAACAATTATCCCTTCTAATCTTCACCCAAATTGTAGTTTGAGATCAGTGTCTTTATTAAAATTGTCGCTCTGGCAATGTTTTAAATGAGTGGGAGTTTCCGAGCATGTGTTTCCCTATTTAAAACCGCAATAAAGTTGTTTTTAGAGGTAGAAAAGGTGAGGTATTTCCTTTAGCATGCTTCTTTCATGAGGACTACTGGCATCAACATTAAATTCCGACCTATACGATTCTATTTTCAGAACCGACGCGAAAAACAAACTCCGAATTATGCAAATATCGGACTTATAAGATAACACTTACGCAAAGAAAAACTACAGGATTTGACCAAGCGGGCCGGGTCCGTGCATATGTGTCCGGCTTGTAAAATGCCCGAGTTAGGAGAGGCCAACTTAGGTGAGTTTGAATGTAGCTCAGCCGAATGACACGAGTGCAATTTAGCTGAGCTAAAATCTTTCGTGTGCGTCCAGGGGCCACCGAGAGAATTCAGAGTCCCCAGGGCAAAAAAGAGAGATGAGACCCCCTGTGAGCAGAGCTGGCAGAAAACTTTCATGGTCCAGAAATTAACTGTGGAAAATTATTACTGGTTTCCTTTATGAGGCCCCTCAGATCTTGAAGCATTGGGTGTTATGAGGCCCCTTGGAGCTTGAGGCCCTGGGACAATTTGCTCCCTGTCCATTCCCTATCTCGGTGGCCCTGTGTGCACCTAGCATAAGCATTAAGCATGTTGTTTGGGCCCTGATTGGGGCTGCTCTTGCTGGTCGCACAATAGTAGAAGTCAATCTAGCTACCAAACTCGGTTGCGCTGTCCAAGATGACAAGGGAGTATTGGTCACTTTAAACAAGATACGCATGCCCAGAGAGCTAGGGGTGCATTCGCAGCACCAAATTTGAGAAAGTGGAAACCCGTCTTGAGCAAGCATATCTATTTGTATGTATGCATGTATGTATGTTTTTTCTATTAAATCTACTCAAGTCCCTTACAATTTTCGCGCCAAAAGTTTTATCCTCTTAAAACAGGCCGGAAGGTGTTAAATGCAAAACAATGCGAACTTCGGATAGTCTGCTAATAGCTGAACCATTAAAAAGCTTCAACGAAATGTTTTGGCAGTAAACAAAGTGAAATAAACTAAATGCGACATTAGTGGAACCGATATCAAAGCCAAATGAATCAGCGGCGGTTCATTCATTCAACACACTGAATGAATGATCAGAAGTTAAATGAAACGCAATCGAGTTGATTCGTTGCAATGAAACGGTCTAAACGTTGTATTTGCAACGGAATGCTGATTTAGTTTCCCAATGCTCTTGGCAATTCCAATGTTCATTATAAGTAGCATTTCAAAAATGGTATGATCACGGATAATGCAAATATAAGTTTTTATGAGAGTGCTTTTTGTCCAGAACTTTAGCTTTTTTAACTTTTTCACGGTTCCAGTATCAAATCTTTCTATAGACTTTCTTTGGAAAACTTTTGGTCTTCACTGTCTTGTGCATACAACATTAATCAAAAGTGAAAAAGGTCCATATACACTTGAATTAATAATAAATCCTAGTATAAAACAGAAGTTAGACTGCTATAGGGAAGCTAACAAAACATATCTGCCATTTTTTACACAGATAGATGGAATTGTAAATATATATGCTTGTAAACTTTGCTGGGTCTCAAAAATCTAGCACTGAACTTTCCTAACTTTGTTAAGCAGCCGAGCAGTGCTCTGTTATAAGCCTCTTTCATATGAAAAAAAACTTGTTTACTCTGCAGAGTTTTTCTTGCAGAGAAGCTGTATGCAACAGGATATTCAGAAAGATGTACCTTGCGCAAGACAGATTCGAACCATGGTGCATCTTCTGCATTTCATCTGTAGCAGTGCTTACTGATTTAAAGCCTCATCGTTGATGCTCCACAGGGATGCAGTGCTCAACTCTTGGTACGGGGCTCCAAACAGAGTTTTGGACAGCCACACCCTTTAGAATCTTTCAAAGTAGATTAATTTAAGTCGCTGACATGTCGCTGAATACCAAATTTGTGCAAGGCTATAGCATTATTCTGTATTGCAAGCAAATATTGAAATGATTTAACATTTAAAATCCTGAACGTCGAAAGCAATATATAATACGATACGGCAATTCAAACAGCCCTTCTGCAGCTTTGAGGAGTTATTGGACTACAAGAAACTTGGCGTAGCCATTCTAGTGGATGCAGAATAGCTACACAAGTCCTTGAAACTGTGCTTTTTCATTTTGATAGTAATTATTTTTTTGCTCATTTTACAGTTTTTGACACTAAGCAAGTTTCCCATTTGCAGATCAGTGCTTGGAATATTGCTAAAACGGAGTAATGCGGGATTTTGTTTTTAGCGTTACTGTACTTTCCGAGAAGGCACTGAGTGATGGCCCAGTGGTAGAGCGTCTGCCTCACAACCGGTAGGTCGTGGGTTCGGCCTAGGGCTATAGAAACGGAGGTGGGCGCCACCCTATGCGCCATTGGGCATGGGAAAGGACTTTGACTTTTTTGTACTTTTCTACTTAACTTCTGTAAGTAGTCAATAACCTAGTCTGATGAATGAGTGTAACAAAAAGCTTTGGTAAAATACAATGATTGGTTGAGTGTCCCCTTTTGTACCGAATAGAAGGGGTTATAATAAGCAGGGGGTGTTAGCATTTTTGCTAAAACTACATTATTTGGGGGTTGCTAATAGTTGGGGG
>WIPJ01033609.1:32657-60851 GCA_018155075.1 Cassiopea andromeda | reverse complement strand
GGGGGGGGGTCAACGTTCAATAGATAGTATGGGACCGTTGAAAATAGAAGAATTCAATTTAACTTACAAGAAGTAAGGTTAAATAAAAGGAACTTGAAATTGAACAATTACTGACTGAAGAACAGTGCTCAAGACAAGGAATTCGAGAAACAATATTCGAGAAGCAAGAGACATTAGAACATTAACGCAATATCGCTGTTTTCATTCATTTTAACGTCTTATTCAATTCGATAGATTCATTGAGATGCAACGACGATTTCCCGCCTTACTTCTTTTACAAGCGATAACAGGGACCTCAATGGAGTTATACTCCAAAGCCGGGAAATTAAAGAAATTTCCAACAGACCCAAACAACCCAAAATTATAGCAGTTTGCTTTTAACATTGTATAACTATGAGGTAAACAGTTTGTTTTGACTTCCTTCGTACTTAATATTGATTTGCGTTCATGGGCGTAGGATGACGTCAAGTTTAGGGGGATGTAAACTTTCAGTAAACGTTCTGCCCGAATTTCCTATTGTTCTTTCAGACAATTTGCCCGAGTGAAACAAATTTCTGCCCAACTTGGGGGCTCCAGCCCCCCTTTCCCCCCGCCTCCTATGCCTTTTTTTGCGTTCACAATGTCAATGTGTTTTGCTTACTTATCCTTTTCAAAACTTTGAAATCTCAGGTTTATTAATATGGGAGGGTTGGAATTTTTTCAAAATTGCTTAGCTGGGTGTGCTCAATAAATGGAAATAGGTGGTGAAATTTTCAATAATCCGCAATCAGCCCCCCCTACTATTCGTTGCCAAAGAGTATTCTCCAAAAAACTGTTGCGTTTTTACAAATTCAAGAGACGCTTTGCTATATATAAATAAATAAATAAATATATATATAAATAAATAAATGTATATATACATATAAACAATATATATATATATAAATAAATATATATATATATATAAATAAATATATATATATATAAATAAATATATATATATATAAATAAATATATATATATAAATAAATAAATAAATATATATATATATATGAAGTACTTTAGCGTCCTAGATCCTTGCTAGCGTTACTGCTGATCAAACAATAGGAGCTAGATGACTAATAGACATTTGCACCAATCACAATGCCACTTGATATGAGATAATATATTGACAGATTCGGAAAGCAAGGGGCATAAGACAGGCCCTTGTAGAGCTCCAAGCGTAACTCTCTGAACGCTGGACAAGTGCTCACTAGATTGGAAGCAAAACCTGCATAATTCACAAAGAACACAATAGCTTATTGAATTCCTTACCACAAGAGGCAAAGATGTTGCATTGATATTTAATACTGAGCACTCCTGACTACTTCGGGATCTGTAGTCATGGAGCAGAATGTTTGCAATTAATGTAACTCACAACTATCACGATGAGCTCCTTAAGGGCTTGCCGAGTCAGTCAAAACAGTTTGGGGGGTTTGGGGACAGAAGGAGTTATGAAAGAGTGCACAGTGTCCCACAAATTATGGGCCTAAAAAGTTTGCAGATCTCTGCGAATAACCCAACAATGTCAATAACTACTTTAAGCAAAAGCAGCTACCTTGACGTTATATTTAGTTAAATACATTTCAACGTAGAGTGTAAAACATATACTTTTATCCATAATATTTGTTTAGTATACTACTCTCCCGTTACATTATTTGCCAAAAGTTGGCTGTAAACTATTTCCCCTTCTATTTGAGAGACGTTTTATGAGGTACTGCGAACGAAAATTGAAACAAGATGAGACTCAACTTCAATGGAGCACACAATGGTATGTAGATGGGCATTATTTGATTTTGTCAATAAATCACAATGTACTTTGACAAGATCCTCCCCAGCTCTTCAGAAAATTCAGACATTCTTACAAGAACTATCCTTCAACAAGGGTTCAGATGTAAAAGCATATTTTTCAGTCCAAACGCATCCCACCTGCTTATTACTTTTTTAAAAACCCGCCCAGTACATCCTTATTCCAGCACCCTCGCTCAGTGGCAGCTGTTCAAGAAAAATCATGGGGGCAGGTGATGAATTTTACCGAGCATTCTAGAAATCGCACCCCTGCTAGCTCTACTGTCCTCGCTTCTTAAAACGGATAGCATTTCTAGGTGGGATAATCGATAGTAAAGTCTGGCATAGCAACCGTGCATGATACGAAACCTGACTGTCCCAATGAATGGAAACATGCTGTTTTCATTGATATATAACCGTTGTCAGGAATGTCCTTCAACATATCACAGACAGTTGTATTGTGTATAAACTGAATAGCGCTATTTTCTGTGGGAACTAAGATAATAAAATCTGTTAATACAAATAGGCTTTCTGAATAGAGAACGCTGTGTGATGTTCAAAGCTGCTTGAATCATATTAAAAGAGTATTTCGTCTTTGCATTTCTGCCATAGCTAAGAAGCAAAGCGAGATAAAAAAGCTAGACTATTAAGATAGAAATATCACATTTAAAATTGTAGATAAACAGCAAAAACAACTTAACACATGTGTGGCATACATTGAATGTTCACAATGTAAATGCATCAACCCGTTTTGGAGATACAATTGGCAGGTGCATCTGTTGGATAAACCCTTGCTTGCTCGCTGCCATGCTGCGCAAATTAATTCCTTGTTTTATTTATGCTTGTCATCAAGATTATTTTGCAATACTACCCAGTAACAAATATTCGCGTGGTTATGTTGCACCAGTCATTATTCTTTGAATCAGATTGGAGATGGCAGTGCGCAAAAACGACGTACAATTTTATGAACGCCTTTTCTTTACATCCTCACACATGCCATTGGCATGTCTTACATGTACAAGAATTGGGTAGAAAGCGTAAGGCAAGAACTCGTGTATTTAGGTGTGCCCCCATAAACACAACGTAGTTCCACTTTAAACTGCAATGGGGCAGTTCTGTTAGCACTATGATTCGATTGGCAAAGAAAAGCTATTTGTAATTCTACTATGAACTTGAGTAGGATTTTATAGCCCACGTAATAACAAGGAATTACAAAACTTTCGCTAACAACCCTGCGCAAGTGTTCCTAACTATACAAAAGAGTCAAGAAATTTCAAATTGGATTATCCAGTCCTGTACGTCCTTGCTGTTCTGTTCAAAGATATAATTAAGTTTTCTAAAGCCGAAAAGCCGCCATTTTCCGCAATACACTCATGGTAAATTTGTGGGTTTCTTATCGTACTAAACTGTGTGGACAAAAATTCCTGAGAAATGAGATTTTAGATAAAACTCCAGTGTCCACAAACACCAACGCAACAAGACGCGAATTCAAACACCAGTTAACCTTTTGGCCTAAAAAACACTAAAAGAACGCCAACTTTCAATTTGCTTGTGAGATGCTCAACATTTACGAACTGAAAGTAAACTGCTTCCTATTGTGCTTTCTCGCACTGGACACCTGCATGGCTTTAAGCGGGAACTACATTGTTGGCAAACATCGTGCCTTAAATTGAAAAGAAAAATAACTTTTTATCATCTGATTATAAATGCAGGGATGGCGCGCAGCGGGGGGCTTGGGGGGCTGTAGTCCCCCGTTGGCACATAAATTTCTATGCACTGTCGGGCACGTTCATAGTATCTGTGACCTTCGCTTTGTCTGTGAAAATTCTCTGACACTACCCACTGTCGGCACTCTGGCAGCACTAGTCCCCCAGAATGTTTTCTCTGTGCTTCTGCAACTCCATATCTTGCTCAATTTGGACTTTGTGTCGCTTCCGTCGCTTCGCCAGTTGAGGCAAGCTGAAAATCGATCATCTGATACGACTCCACCTGCTGTCGATGACGAAAACGATTTGTCGGGAAATGAATGTTGATCACATGACTGGCAACATCCAATCAAATGTTCAACATTATTTCAATCCAAACCACCATGATATTATGGAAATTACCGCGGATACAAAGCAAACTAGATTTTTGCCAGGTCAAATGAGGATTTCATTAGGTTTTATATCATCGGTATAAAAAGCGATGCTCATACAACTTTACATGTATTAAAGCAAACGTTGAACAACTTTAATACATCTGATTCTGAACTTTGATTAAAAACCAACAGTCATACCTTTCATTATTCGCTAAAAAATAACTAAAGATAGGATAAACGATGTCTTCGAATTGAAGCTAAGAGTACGGCCTTCAATTCGCCCTATAACTTGATGCGTAATACAAAACAAATGTCTGTAAGAAAGCCTACATCAGCAACCTACAATAATAAGCACGCGTGCGCCTTCACAAACTACAAAACTGGTAATATATGGAGCACCCAAACATTGGGGGTAAATAAACTGTGTTGTGGAGTAGAACCATGTCGCTGGAGATGTATTCTGGAGGTTTTAAACCTAAATTTACTATCACCTTGAGAGGAAGAGAGTTTTACATGAGTTGTTAATCTCCAAAGTAATAGTCTATGAGGGGGGATTATGCAGGCTTTTTGATTTGGTAAGACATGGCCCCTCCATATTTCCAACAGCTATGTGCCTGGTGAACCAAGTGCTATTACGACATGAGTTTCTGAAGAAGTCTTCTAGGTAGTTTTATGAAATACAACGATACCAATTTATCGAAGAAACGAACGTAAACAATTTTGGGATTAATCCTGACCAAAGTCAGTGCTCCTATTTACAACAAAATACAAGGCCCATAGGTTAAGCGTAAACATTCTATGATCAGCTTCCATTATAAACGGACTCTAAATTTATCTACGTTAAAAACATATAACTTACTGAAATGCAGCTACTGACGTCATTCTATGGTGTCATAATGCATACTATATGGAAAAGAGGTATTGGGTGCAACTTTATACTATCGAGAGAGCTCAAAAATCTCTGCCCAGTAGATATTTACATTTCTTCCGACATTACTGTACAGGTTCGTATGTGTTCATCCATGTATATAGACTTTCCATTCGTTGGAAGACTTGTCAAAATACTCAACTGTGTTGAGGAATTCCGTTCCACTATACCCACCAAACCCACCAATAACGTATAAAACATCAAGCACAACGACCATCATGGCGTTATTTCGACTGCTAGTCATAGATGGCATTGTAGTCCATGTGTTCGTGGCGTCATCATAGCATTCTACGGTTCTTAGCTTAGCTTTGCCGTCCGATCCCCCCGCTACAACGATTTTTCCATCGTAGACAGCACAAGCCGCTCCTCTGCGAGGCACACTCATATTTGGAGCAAAGATCCAATCATCATTAACTGGATCGTAAACTTCCACTGTGTTGTGACATCGCCATCCATCACTCCCACCAATCGCGTAAATCCTTCCATTATAGCTGGATGCACAGACATGCTCCCTCACAGCTTTCATTGGGGGTAGGCGAGTCCATGTTTCGGAATGGAGGTCATAGCATTCTGCTTTCTTCAAGATTTTCGAGTCTGAAACGCCTCCAACTACATAAATCTTGTCATTCAAAACGTCCATGCCAAACGAAGCTCTCTGATCATTCATTGGCACACCATCATGCCATGTTTGGGAACAGAGATCATAGAATTCCATGGTTGACAAATCATTGTGTCCATCCGAGCCGCCAACAACATAAATCTTGCCATCTATTATAGCTGATTGGAGGCGGGCTCGTTGTGTAGTAAGCTCGGTAAATTCGCTCCATTCATTTGTTTCAGGGTCGTAAGATTCACAAGATTTCAAACAACAACCACGGTTATATCCGCCAATCACAAACAACTTCTCATCGTGTGCAGCAATCCCAGAACTGCATCTACCTTGAAGTGCAAAATGTAGTCCATGAACAACAAGCCGATAAGAATATATCACACAACAAAGGGGAATAATGTACAACATGTCAATAAAGCACGATCACAAGTTATTCAACATCTCAAGAACTTGAGCGATCTTCTAATGCAATACACGTCTCTTTCATAAGACATTTTTTGGCCCAGCACTAAAACTTTCTACACTTTTCCACGTTACCAGTATCAAAGCCGTCTTAAGACTTTCCTAGCAAATTTTTTCACATTAGAGAAAAGTGAAAGGCTCCATCTAAAACTGAAACGATGATAAATCTTAGTAAATAGTAGAACTTAAGTTGTTATAGGACAGCCAACTTAACGTATATGACATTTTGTACATGTTAAATCAACTGTCAAATACATATCCACTAACAAACGTTCCTAGGACTGAAAAATCTGGTACTGAACTTTCTTAACTTTTGAGCAGTCGCGTATTACTTTTCTCTATACCATTTTCTTATAAATAAAAGTGTGCATCGTGGTTTACAAAAACAAGGAGAGTAGATTTCTCCCTTTCCAATTTAGGCCAAATCTCAACACAATGTAGATAGAACTATTTCTGGTAAGGAAAAAGTTCACAAAAAGTTACAAGTATAATCTATGTATTTAATAAATTCGCAACTAAAGAAAAGGTATTGCAAACCAGCATAATTACTGTTTTAACTTTTCACTATAGTAATTTGTAAATCTGTATTGTATATAGAAAGTAAACTTCATTGGTACTATAGATTCATTCTAGTTATTTCCTTTTTCTACATACGCTTTATATAGTTATATTCTATCCTGTAAAGGCTTAATGGAGGGCCCTTTGAGAATGAGCTATGCCGCAGGGTATCCCTTCTTAAAACAGGTAAAAACTAAATGAATAAAATAGAAAAAACAGTGATAAAGAAACAAAGACCAACTAAATATTGTTTAGATAAATATGTTTGCATTTGGATTTTGTTATCGAATAGAATATAAAACATGTTTTGTATCTATTTACATAGTTTCGCGTTGTTATGATTCTACCATTTCTGAAAGATCTAGATCGGCTAACTCATTCATTGAGACACTCATGAAGAGCTGACAAAAGTAGAAAATCAAAAATGCTCTAAATACTTGCGTGTGATGATTAGAGACTGGAAAGAAGTGTCTAAGTTATGTTCTCACCAGTCTCCAATCATCACATGAAAGTATTTGGAGCATTTCAGGCCATGTTCTACAGGAGAACACGGCCTAAATTGCTCTAAATACTTGCATTGATTGGAAAAATACGAAAACATGGCGAATCTAGTATAAACGAAGGCCAGTAACAACCTACAATTATTTTGTAAGCTCAACAGTGACTACTTGCGATCAAGATGAAAAATAACCGTTTTTGCGTCTCATTTGAATTAATAGAATTTTCTATCCAGACAAATAATATTTTACCCATAAGTCATTAGGATGCAATGAAAGATCATCCGTCTAAGCTACTTGGCATACTTGTTGTTGCTCATGACATTTAATATGAAGCTTAGAAACAAAATAAAAACCGATAAAATAGCATCATTGCCGAATCTGCTATTAAAAAGGATAATACTGCGCTTATATGTCACGATTTCAAAGTTCACCTAAGTTATTTTCGGCTGCTACAATGAGTCTGTAGCAAGTATATGATTAAACACTTAAGAAATTACTACTTAGTTATCAATGCATAGGACGTGAATTAGTAGACTTAACTCCGTAGTAGCGCATTCAGATCAAAATATTTCTGAATAATTCTACTTAATATAACAGCTGAAAAAATTATAGCTACTTTACGTTTACGAAAGTAAAATGCAAACTGAATAACTCAGGCAACTGTTCCTCTTGTGAACTTAATGTTTTCTTCCTACAAAGAAACGCTAAAAGCAAATTTTGATTACTTCACTATGAACGCTATTCAGAAGCCATTAGCCACGGCATTTTGGAAATAATGTCGTTTTATAGCCACTGAGATTAACAACACTAGTTTACTTGAACTACAGGAGTCCTTCTTCAACCATTAAATTTGAATATCAAAGAAGTTGTATAAAATAAGTTGCAAAAACATGATGTAGGCCATGAAGCGTCTACTAATTAAATTTCCTATCCATTGGAATCTTATAATCCGGTAATCAATCGCCAGATATTGAAAATGAAAACAATTTCAGCATTACGGATATGATCTGCTTGTCTCATGATCTCTGCTAACATTGCCATGAGACTAGGAGCAATTAGGAGGTGACATCCACATGGATAAAGAAAACAATCGCTGACCCTCATCAAACTGTAAACAATTGATGACGACAAGTCCCATGTCTGAGAGCAATACAATTCAGTAGGCCCTTGTTTCTTATAATTTGCAATGAAACAAAACGGTGTTATATTCTTTGCGTCATGTCATGCACAGAGACTGGGTTTGGCGCGTTTTTCTTTATCATAAGCAAACTAAATACTTATGTTTGTCTACAATTTACTTAAACGGCGACAATAACCCTCCGGCACAGTCTTTGTTGGACAACAACAGGGGAAGCTTTTCACGTAAACAGTTCAGAAAATTATCAATTTCAGGTTGACGGTGAAACTCTAGGATGATTGAAACATAAAGGCTGAAATGCACCAGCTGGATTTCTTCTAACTATGCATAAATAATTAATAATGTTGATGCTTCCCTGACTTTCTGACTTTCATGACTGGTAAACTCTAGTCTATACAACAGATACTCAGCTCCATGAGTTGGGCAATGCTCCTAAACAAAAAAGCTGACATGATTTTGCTTCTATAGGATAATTGATTATGACAATAAAGTCTCAGTTCTGAAATGCTTCTTCAAAACCCATAATGCTAAATATCTTCATCCTGTATACGAATCTTGCCCCCAGAGGTGAGGGAAGAGGCAGATGCTGTCTTTCCAGGACATATGCACTCTCTTTTTTTAAAGAATACTTAACTTTTTCTGAGCCTCAATATTCTTAAATTTTTCTGGTTTTAAGCCTAAGATTATTTTAAAAGTATTCTTAAGTGTCAAAGGTGTAGATAGGTCTGGAAATGAAAGGAATATACTAAAATCTTTGTTGATGTCATAATTAATCACAAAAGCAAATCAAAAGAAGAACATAAATAATAAATATTGTATTGGTCATCAAAACATTAATCTAAAGCACCATTATAGCTCAAATACACAAAAGTTCTAAATCTTTATGAGGCTTGAGCCCTGCATTATTCCTAATTCTTAAAATTAAAATATTCTGGGTCTTAATATTCTTAATAGCTTTATAAAATAAAAAGTGTGTGATAGCATTAGAAGTGGTAGAATTAGATTACCTATTGTCATATCTCAATGAATTTGATTCTTTTCACTACTACCTCTTATGCTATATCAAGACAACCCAAAATTGGCTTCTTCATAGGGTACCTGCCTATTGTCTCCAAATATGTACTTTATACATTTATACACTCAACTAGCCAAGAGGAATAACACTTGAAGAAATCATGCACACTTTGTATAAAAATCACAAAAGAACAAAAATCAATGACAAATTACTAAAAGAAAACAAAAAAGTCACAAATTACTCATACACTTTTTCACAAGTGATCTACCCTCTCAAAGCTAGCTATTCCTGAAATAGTATCAATCAAAAACTGACCTGCTTCCAAAGCTACCAAGAGGGGGCCAAGGGTTACTTGCCTTGGGCCTTCAAGGTCTAGGAACCCCATCAACTCCAGGACCTCAAGGCTCAGCGAGGCTCAAAAAGGATTCTACATGGTCATACAGTTTGCAAAAAGTCTCCAAAACTTTTCCAAAGCCAAATAGCCAATTTTCCAAAACCATGAAACTCATTTTTATTTGCATTTTGAAGCCCCAGAAAAATAGAAAAACACATATCCTGATATTTTGGTGGAATAAGTTTTATTACAAATAGCAAAATGGGGAAACAAAACATATATCATGTTTAATATGACACAAAGTTACATCCATATTAAGATATTTTAGAATTTTCAAAAACTTTCCTTTCCCAAAACTTTTCTGGTCCTGGGAGATTGCATTATCAATTTCCATAACTTTCCAAAATTGTCCAAAACTTGTACAACACCAAGACCCCCCTTTTAGCCTGCTTTGATCAAAGGAGGGTCACCTCTCTTTTGCCCCAGGACCTACGAAGTCTCTTGGTAGCCAGTGGCAGTTTCTCAAGAAACATCAGGGGCCATTGGTGTTGAATCTGCCAAGTAGGTTAGAAAAGGCTAAATATTTACAGAGTACATGGCTTTTGGTCAATCAAATTTGTTGAGTATTGCCATGGCACCAGGTGGAGTGCACTTTGCTCCCAAAAAAACTGCCATTGTCAGTGGTCATGCTTGCTTAATTATTAAATGGCATGACCTCAAACCAAGATCAATTGAGTTTGCTTCAAAGAAGATCCTCAAAGATTATATATTTATTAGATAAAGACCACTGCTTGATAAAACACATTGCCAAATGAAAGAAAAAACCACAAATTAGAGAAAATTTTCATTACTTTTTGCCAGTAGTCAAAGTGTAACATCATTTCAAGAGCTGTCAATATCAAATGTCTCAATGATACGACAAATAAGCCAGTTTGAATGTGAAAGAAGAACAAATAGGAGTGTTTATGAGGTGTGTTGCTTAGAGGGGTGTGTTTGAGGTGTGCAAAAATACTTTGTATGTGCACACATGGACACATTGTTCCATTTCAAATTTCCCGACAAGCCTATTTGTAGACAAGTGCTTTCAACTAGGGTTCTGCAAACCCTAGGACTCTGCCAATACAATCCAGGGGTTCCCACCAGAAGCTACACAAATGCTATGATCTAGGCCAGTAGCTATGGGGTGGCAAGTGCCACCCCTGGGCAACAGGATGCCAGCTTTTGCCACACGAGAATTGTTTTGCACTTTTCTTATTGTTGCATTATCATTGTAGCTAAGGAGATATCTCCTGAAATTATGGATAAACTCAACCTTGGTCTTTGTGACAATAGAAAGTTCAATATTTTCATGCACACACATTTTCAATAGGATTTCTTGTACAACATGACTTCTCCAGGATACTTTTGTCACCCCTGAAACACAGGTCTGACTACAGGCTTGCTAAGATCAACAGCAATGTCTAATTTTCCTGCAACAAAATGTGAACATGGGTTCTTTGAGGCACTGAAATGTTTCTATGGGGTTAACCTATGGCAAAAAGGTTGAAAATTACAGTTGTAGATGAATTTATAATAGAGAAAATACCTGTTGTCATAGGAGCAAGCATTGTCATTGAACTGTTTAGGGAATTATCTTCACATCCAGATGAATCAGATGAAGTTGTCGAAGCATTTGATGAATTCTGTCTCATCTTATAATGCAATGATACAGCTACAACCTGATCAGCAATAACAGCCAAGGCAACTGCATTCTGATCTGATGTTTGCATCACAGCTAGCAACTTGTATTCATTACAAGGCACAGTTGACTTGCATTTAACTGGATAGTTCAACTCATCTGATATCTGAAATATGCAAATATCTCTAATCTCAAGTTCTTTTTCACCATATGATCTCTTCAGCACACATAATGACATTGAGACATAGCACCAAACTGATTGGCTCAAAAGTTTTCATCATTGTAACCACCTTTTAGTTTTTGAACTGTCATCATACAAAGCTGCTTAAGCCAATGCAAGACATATTACTAAAAGTCTATTGGAATAGTTTTGCTTTTATATAAAAATAAATTAAAAAGAAAAGAATGTAGCAACAGGCCCTTTAACTCATTCCCAATAATGTCTCTTGAGGCATGCACCTACCTTGTTCAGTACTCAAATGCAAGAAAACTGAGGTATGCAAAGTTCTGAAAATTTTGACTTTTTAGTACACATTAAAGTGAATTTGATACTTAGAATGTTTCTATACAATCAAAAACCACATATTGATATAAATATATCCAGAACAAAAACATTTGTGCTTAGCTTCAAAAGTGCAACAAATATGCTGAAATTATACCTCTGGATTTCCTCTAGATGTTTGCCTTCGAAATTTCTGTATATCTTCATTGCTATTTACATCAAGCACTTCTTCAATGTCTTCCAAAGCACAATCTTTCAATAGATTATTTGACTGCATATATAACATGTTGTTTTCTTCAAGAAGGCTGCTGAGTTTCTCACCAAACTCCTGATAATTAACAGTAACATGACACTAAAAACTGGCTCAACAAATGTCAACTACAACAGTCATACCACAACCTATAAAATATCAGAAATTGAACTAAATTTCATAGGCCAGTAAATGTATTCATTAAGCTAAAAACTGCCACCATGAACCTTGGTTATGATGATGCACTTATTTGCAACCAAGAAGCAAAATTCCTACTTTCCGCACCTAAAAGTACAATCACCTATTGGGTGCATGTGGAAATACATACTACATTAACTTCACTAGTTAAAAAATCAGTTGCAATAGCCAAAGATGTGTACACCATCAAAGAATACAACTCATTGGAGCAGGTTGGGAAATAGGTTTGGCTTTCTTCTTTTGAAATTTTCCAATCACAGCATCCCTGAATCATCGTCTAATTGAGAATTCTAGAACTTACCACTGCTTCAATGCTAGCTGAAGTTTTAGAAAGCTATATCAGCTTTCATTCCAAAGAATTTGGTTAAACATTTTAACCGTAGTGGAGAATCATTTATAATCATAAATGACTGTATGTTGGCCTGTTGATCAAAACATTGAGATGTTTTATAATGAGATAGTAAATGTGAGAATAGTTTTGTTATGTTAGTAATGGTCTTCAGATAACAGTTTGTCTCAGCATTGAACTGTTTCTCTAAAAAACATATGATCAACAGGAGACTAAATCATCTTGAGTATTTTATAAAAAATTGAAGACATGAAAATATACTTTAAATTCCTTGAAAGGTAAAGTCAGGCCCTTTTTGATTACCTTCCTTTAGTTATAAGGAAGATAAAAATCTTTAAGAATAAGGATGCTATGATTAAGAAATAGTATTTGAAAGCGAGTGAAAGAGTTACTATCATCACATTTTTGGCAGCTAGCAAAAAAGCTGCCTTATTAAAACTCTTTAAGAACTTCATTGGGAAGGATAATCTTTGGTGGCTGAACTTGAATTTCTCAAAATGTCAGATCCTTGAGTTATCTGAGTGTGTAACGGAATACTTGATGGGGTCAAATCAACATGTTTTCTAGGATAACAACATTGGCAGTTGCCATCTACGGAGTAGAGCATTTGGGATTTGCTCCGAAACAGTTTAAAAATTTGTGTCAGTTACATATTAAGCATAGGAGAAGAACTTTCTGGAAGCAAAGTGACTCACTCCTCTAAAGTCTAATCAACACACCAGTTGATCTATACAAGCAAACAACTATGCCTAAAATTGGCAAGAATATTCTGGAATAATCTCTTCAACAATAATGACTTGTCATTTTAAATCAATTAACTTCAGTGACTCTTCAATATCAGGTTCTAAGCTACTTAGAGTAATATAAATTCATACCTGCTGCCTTTTCTGAACCCAATCGATCACCTTTTCAAATATGGACTCATAATTTTCCAATTCATGGTTTGAACATAACTGACTTGCCATCAAAGTAACCTGTAGCCTTGGCAACAGCAAAAAAGCTTCATTTTGATACAAACAAGCTAAATTGTCTTTTAAATAATCATCTATCTTCTTGCAAAGGTGAAAATGCCCATTTTGTGTTGCAAATTTCCGTAGCTCGACAGCTTCTTCCGCATTGAAATGTTCTTCAAGGAACAGGACGCACGCTTCGGACAGGTCAGTGACTCCACATATACGGCTTGCCGTCAAAATATCCTTGATTTTAGCGTATGGAATTGTGATACGGCCAGAATAGAGAAATGATATGATATATTCGAGATCCTCAGACATAAGATCATAACATTCTACTGTTGACATTTCACTCGATTCGAAAAGTTGTTTGAAGTAAGGTGAAGCTACCGCAAGAACAACCCTGTGAACTTTGATAACCTTCTCCCGGGCAACGATCGTCCCATCACAAAACAAACCAGATAGCCTGGCAGTGTAAAGTCTTTTGAAGAATTCATTTCCTGGCTGATTTGACTCGAACACAAGATCTCTTGAGGACTTCATGGTCACAAAGCTAAAACGAAGGAAAGCAATTGCAAATTTGAATAAGTCAAGATATGGAATTTGGCGGTAAACTGGATACGCATTCCTTTGTTATGAGAGAATTGCTACTATCTGCTTTTTATAAAATGCCTAGACCGGGAAAGGCATAAAGAAATACAACAAATTAAACCTCCTACTTTCAAGGCCCTTCACTCATCAATACATATCAAGCTGCCGCAACTCCATGCAGGGTTCACGTGCGCAAATTCATGTCTACTTCTGTCGATAAGTTCAAGCAATAAAACTGATTTTATTACCTTCAACTGATCCTTCACTTACACTAAAACAAGCCGCAGTCTACTTCGATCATTTGCTAGACTTAATTTAAGATTCAGCAAAACGTAGAGAGTTTCGGCCTGTTCGTCTAAGCTGCCTCTTCCATCACAGCCGCGCCAAAATTGCTATGTAAAACAAGCAGACCCGGAGTATTATTAACGAGGGCTTGGGCGCTAGTACTAGCTGGCCAATTGACTCTTCTATTTCCGGTAAGAGAACACATGGCAAAAGTGCTAACGTGCACTATCACCGAACAACATGTGAGATCCATAGAGATCCCACAGTGTTACCTGCAGATTGTGAATATTATTGGACAGGTGCTAGGGACAATGGGTTGTGTAAAAACAACCCAGTAAGGAAATTGGCTTGGTTTTTAACTTGAAATATGGTGATGTGTTCATGACGTCTTTTGTTTTATAAGAAACTAGTACAAGGTTGGCCAAAAATTTGCTAAATTTTAGAACTCCGGGGGGATTTAGAAACATTCGATGATGAGATATTTTTGAGCAGTTCATCAATGTCCCAGTTTGTTTGACTATTGCTAGAGAACAGAGTAATTTTTTCTTGAGCAATTTCGTGACGACCAGGGTCTATTCGCCAGAGAAAATCGACGAAAATCGACGTCCAAACAATAAGGCAGTTTTTGGTCCCGAAAAAAGAAGCTAATCAAGATACTTTTAGTGCTATAATGCAAAACTTTCCATGCCAACCTGATAAATATTTAGCATCTATTAGTTACCGATTCAAGTTTCTTATAAAAATAACAATCGTTTTGATGTAACTTGAACCTTACGACTTTCTTAAATAATTATCAGCTTTCAAAGAATTCAAGCCTCAGTATTCTTGTGGACTATATTCTATATGTGCTATTCGGAAAATAAATTTAGGAGGGCTACCAGCTATTTGTAGACCTCCCTAGTTTATTTCTTAATTAGACTTCTCGTATTCAACCTTCATTAAAACCTAAATATTTTGAGCATTTTGGTTGAATTAGGCCATGCTTTAGATATCGAAAATTTATCTAAAGCACTCGACTTATTAACTTTTTATTGAGACTTGTGTGGGAAAAGTTTCTTCAATGCCTTCTTAATTCTTAGGAAGTGAATAGCGTAACTCGGATTCAAAAGACTTTTTCGATGAATCTTTTATTGCAACTAGAATATGGCTCAGCCCGGGCTTGTCATGGAGGGAGGTTTAAAGGGCTCAGCCCCATTCTTCAAATTATGAGAGCTTTTTGGGGAGCTCAGTACCCTTTATAGAGCATACGTTAAGCTTAATAAGCTCTGAACTACTCGTTTTTTATAGGAAACAAGTTTACAAGAAAATGAAGCTCAAATGGTCAAAATCTTAAGAAAATCGAAAGAAAATCACAAGGCTCAGTTTCCAAAATTAAGCGTTTTTATTGAACAAAAATCAAAACTTCGTCATTATTGCATTCAAAATGCTAAAGATGAAATTCGAATTCGAGTGTACAAGTGTAATAACAAAAACGTAGTCCATTTTAGCCACTTTATTTCAGAAAAAGGCAAGCAGAATTTAAGAAGATCTCAATTTCAGGAAAAGTTAAGAAAATTGAGACTCAGGCAAAATGACGGTTTTCTTATAAAAAAACCGTGTAAGCATTTTCTGAAGGAGAGATGACAAATAAGCTAATAAAGAGGAATGCTTAAATCACATGCTGGCTTTCTTCTTTAATACTTTGACATGTACAGCAGCGACAGGTACATTATTATCATACATTGAAAAAATGGGTGTAATCAAGGGCGTGGTCAATATATATTTTTTACATCACAGCTCCCCCCTTGTTACAATTGTAGGACGACACCACTGACTCAGCCTCAAGATGATGTAAGACTTCTAACCTATGCTGTAGATTGCTCTTTGGATAAATATGAAACTAACTAAAATGCTCATCCAAGAGAAGACCCAGAATTTTACAAATTTCACTCTTTTAATACGCTTCTTCCTAATGTTCAATATTGTATCAACTGAAACTATTTTGGTAGAAGAATGAAACATTTATTTCTTGTTTGTCAATATTTAATGATATCTTGCTAATACCAATCCATTTCTTCACTAACTTATTGCCCACTAAGTTGGAGAGGTTGTCAGAATTGCAGTTTGTACTTACGCTAAAAAAGTTTTACCACTCTCAGCCTTGACAAGTCTCGATACTAGCATTATAGAGTCACATTTCCGATACTGTTCTTCAGTGTGGGGCTGTGCTGGTACAACTGAGATTAATCATTTACAAAAGTTGCGAAACAGGGCTACTAGAATTGTAGCTAACAGCAGCTTCGATACCCCCAGCAATCAATTGATTGAGAAACTGGGGTGGAGAACTATTAATGAATTAATCGACCTTGAGTCCAAAACAATGGTTTTTAGAAGCTTAAATGAACTCGCCTAGATAGGCTATCTCAAGGGCTATCTATTGTACTAGCAAAAAGTGGGCGCTGCAGCCCACCCCCCGGCTCTGGGGTGCCTGACTACCGTTTTATATTTTCTAGTATCAAGGCAGACATAAAAAAAATTCCGTATCCCAAGTTTATGTCTTATCAGGAGCGAAGTTAATAGAAATCGTTGGAGTGGTTGACAACCCCGATTTGCCGACAAAGACAAGCAAAGATGTGCTGAAACACTTTTCAACTGGGGTGGGGGCGTTTTGATCATTTATCCAACTACCGATACTTAAGTGAAAAAAGTCACGGAAAATACTGACCATTTCTACTGCAGCATGACCAACTTTCTTGCATTCTTAAAAAGTATTCGGAGGCGTTACTCCTCAACACTTTCATTAGCACACCAAAGAAGAAGACTTCCTTCGCGTTTTATCAGTAATACAACGCCAACTAGTACTTTTGATGCCCTGCAAATTTGCTCACAAGCATGTTTGGAAAACGATGCAGAAGCTTTCCACTAACAAATGGACATGAGAGGTCCTTTCCTTGTTAACCTGAGGAGAATTGACAGCATAACACTTTTTGTCCTTGATTTTCGCAAATCAATTGCTCTTTGCGAAGCTAGCTACTGTGCTAGCATTGTCTATTTATAATTGTTTATAAACTTTTTCAATAAAAAACATTAGTACGCAAGAGAGATCATCTTGGTTGTAACATTTCGCTCTCAATAAATCAAAACATCCAATGTTATTTTGCATATTATCTTTCTTATGTAGTTCTAAATGGCCTACACGCTACTAATTTAAGAACAGATTAAGAACAATTCAGTCTCAAAACCAGGAAAAAATTAAGAACAGCCAGCCTGAACCTCAATTTCCCTGGTTCTTATAAGAAAAGAGTATTGTCAAGCGAAATTTTTTCCAGAAATTAAAATTGTAATGAATGCATAACTTGATGAACTTGAAGAAATCGATAAAGCCTTTAATAAACATTTTTCAAATAGCTTGCTGAAGATAAATGAAAAGGAAATCGGTTCATACTTCGAGGATAATTAAAGATTACCTATCATGAAATGATGTTGAGGTTATCATAAAAAATACCAGTTTGAAATGAAGTACTAGCAAGCACAGTAAAATGTGGTGAAATACAAGAGCTTTGAATTTAATTGGGATGATATCAAGACCAACAGATTAAGAAGGACTTAAAGTCTTAATTAGGTCATAAATTTCAGAATGGGTTCAATCTTGAAAGAGATCGAGTTTGATATTATGTGGGATTACTGGGGATTGCTTTTCCCAGGGAGGTTATCCTTAGTTTTCTAAACGGGGTTTTTTGCTGACCCCCAAATATTGAGTCACAGCTTCAACAAACCCCAAATATTGAATATGCTTATTGTATTAAAACTTTTTGGTTTTCTTTTGAAACTTCATTTCAACTCTCAAACTCCAAATACCTAATTTTTCACAGACCCCAAATACCCAATTCACAGACCCCAAATATGATGATTTTCTTTGTAAATTCTTAGACCCCAAATTTTGACACGGGCCCTCCCCATATAGAAAGATAATGTAAAATATCAGATATCTGAGTTGAATCCTAGTAAACAGTATTTTATTGCTAGTAAACGATACAGTTGATTTGTGGGAAACAACTGTTTTAGACCTGACCAAATCGCCAACGAAATTAACAATTAATTCTAGTCGCAGAGCAAAAGCACACTACAGTCCATTCTGCTCTACAATATTCCAACAGTCTATTCCATTCGGTCCCACATTGTGTTCTACTCCATAATGGTTAATAATGATTATAGTTTGATTATAGCTCTATAATGATTACAGTTTGTTGGCTTCTATGTTGCCGACTTATAGTTTCTGCCATTTTTGTGCAGTCTACATATTATTTGCCCTGCGTAGCTGGTGTCTTCACACGTGCTCGCCCCAATCTCTTTTGTATATAAAATACATGTTACGTTTCGTTTAGTCAGAGGAAGTTTAGTTAATTGTGGTCTACGATGAGGTTATGATGTACCATGAAGTTGCGATTTACGATGAAAGGAAGTGTTCACAATAGCCATGCCCTTTGTGTAAGTCTAAGGATTGACTACACCCAGTGTTCCAATAAAATTATGGATTAATAAAAACTTTGTACTTTAGGTCCCGTCTATGAGGGAAAAATATCCCGATTCGAGGGCTCATTAGAGTTGTTTGAGACCATTTCACGTGACGAACGACAACCTATGAACTAGTTTACGAAAAGCTTCTGAAAAATACCTCGACACTTTAGGCCACTAATGAGGGCTTATAAGCTAATCAGGGACGACGGTACTAGCTATCTTATAAATGAATGCAGTCTTTTAACCTCCTGCTAGATACAGGCAGGGGTGATTTCTAGGGGGGCTGAGGAAGGTGCAGCCCCCTTGTCAAAATTGCTGTTCACTTTGGGGGACTGAGCCCCCCTAAAAATTCTTGTAAATAACCTTGCTTTTCAAGGTGTATTGACCTTACTTCCAAAGGGTTTTATAATGCTATGGTCTTTTATGAACTGCAACTTGGTTATCGAGATATATCCCATTGTTGATTATACTATATCAGTATTAAAATAAATCATCATATCCATATCTTTGAAAATATGGGCGTGGTTGCGCATAGAGCCCCTTGTTAAAATTTTTAGAAATCATCACTGGATACAGTTTCTGATCAATATAGTTTAATGATGAAGCCTCATGGCTCAATGGATTCAATGGAACGCCCACACATCTCTTGCAAAGCTAAAATATAAGGGGTAGCAAATGTGTAATCGAGACCCTGGAAGCGCACATGGGTTTTGTACAACAGGTCCTCGCACGTAACAACCCAGTTTGAAGTTACTACTCTTCCACAGCAGACCCTTGATGTCATATTAAGTAGAATTAAGGGGGGCTACGATTTGAGATTCAATTCCAAATGACTATAGAACAGCTCATACTTTTCCAACGTTTAAAATGAAGCTATAGAGTAAGCATAGCCCTACTAATTTGATTCCTATATCTTTCTTTAAGTTATGTGCTAGTTCTATCTGCTTTTTCATAACTATTAGTTATTAATTTTGTCTCTATTGCAAATTAGTTTAGAACATGGGCTACTGCAAAATGATGCATAATCTGTGGGGTACCATATTTAAATAAGGAAAAATGAAATTAATTAATTAAATAGAAAGCTCACTGAGAGACTCCTCCCAACGATATCACTAGAAATATATGAATTTCAACAACAAGATATGCAAATAAAGGAAATAAATCGATAAATTATAAATTATCAAAATAAGCATTGCTTTATATACAGAATCGATTAGCCTAAGGGGGCGGTTAGTAATACTTCTAGGAGAGGGGGCGGAATACATCTAGGAGGGGACAAAAGCATTATACACTCAAAGGGAGCGGGATGAAAAATAAAGAGCATTTTCTAAAAGGAGCGTGGAGTTTCTTCTGAAGCGTTGGAGGGGGGGGAGACCATAACTTTTGCAAAAAACCGGGATGGGGACAAAAACTCTGTCAACTATATGAGAAAATCTTCCACCCCCTTTCCGCAATTAATTAATGGCCGGTCCCTAAAGAAAAGAAATACAGCCCATGCCCAAAAGACAATAGCTTTACAACGTCAATGCACACGTGAGGCCTTCCTTACGCGAGAGATAGCTCTGAATTATTTCGAGCTGCAAGCGCGCTACAAAATTTGTCCATTGAATCATGACGAAAATCGCATTTGGCATGGGCTGTGGCAATAGGGCAGTGATTGCGGATGGAAAGGTTGGGGAGCCTGTCATAAGGTTCTGGTGTACCTCGAGTACATTATGGCCAAAAGGCCTTTAATATTAATAAAGGAAAATTCGTAATTTGATATCATTTACCTCCTACAAAAAAGCGAATATCCAAAAAATAATATCTACAAAATTAGAAATTTCATCTTACTAATTCATGCGAATCATGCGTGAATTGCAAAGAAATATGAAATAACAGAGCAAATGACACAAAGTGCGGCAAATACGACGAAAAAATAGTCATAAAATAATGGCCTGGAGTTTTCAAGTTTAAACGTTACAGTCTTCGGTTCCTTGGTCCGAATGACTCTCGTAATTCGCCCCATTTCGTGGCATTCTTTGGCAGATAGAGCTGTCTCAGTCAACGTTTCGTCCACGACTGAGTCCTCCACATCTTCTATTCCTGAATCGTTTCTTCTCTCGGTATGCACAATATTTAATTGGCTGGCAATAAAAGACTTTGGTGGGGAGGTATCACTTGCTTTATGAATTGACGAGTTTAACAAACCAAGTGAATGCGAGCGTCTAATGTCCCTGACATTTCTCTGCTCATTTTCACAACCATAAAATATAGAATCGTCGTCATTTCCGGAGAAAAGAATCACCGGTTCGTCTTCGACGCCGATGATTCGATAGCAGCCTTTGATTCTGTCCCTATAGTAATAGAATGGTCGGTGGGGCTGCGTAAACAGGTGGTCATCAGTCTCGAAATCTAGCCAATGTGGAATGGCCCTGGCATCCTCCCAGACATCGCTCTCATTATCATCACTTACACTGATTATTTCCGGTACAAGTGCGCTAGTAATGTCAATTACATCTGTAGGATACGTCAAAGACGTGCAGTCATCCGAGGTTATATTTTGTTGCATGACCTCACTACAATGGTAAGATACAATGTCAAGATCATTACTTCGAAATTCCCTGTTTTCTGCATCACCGTCATCCTTAACTGAAGACCCTTCACTCGAGCAGCTAGCTGCGTCATCAATTCTCAGATTAGCGTCAATCTCAATACCATCCTGGTCATAACACGCGTAATCTTCTAGAACCGTGCCAATAGTTAAAAAGCGTTGCTTTTCTTCACATTGGACTTCACTGTTTTGACGCAAAATTTCTGACATTTCAAAGCAAGCTTCTTTATATGGCTTCTTCAAATAATGAGATCCTTCACACGACTTTGTGGCTTCTCTCACCGTTAACATATTATATTTGTAATGTGCGAATTCTCGCAGCAAAATTCGCTTCTCTGAACTCGAACGCGTAAGCAGCAAGAAATCACTGAGCAGTGATTCATCAAATAAATCAAGCGGATCAATCATTTCCATTTCATCCATGAAAATCTCACCACCACCATCACCATCACCACCATCATCATCACTACCCTTACATCCACCATTATAAAAAGTGATGTAATAATCATTATATTGCAAATCGTCAGTACTGTCAGCGTTGTCCTCATCATCATCATGATCTGTCCTGTGCATGAACCTCTGCTGAGCAAATACCCAAGTAGCAACTTTTTTATAAACATTTTGTACCTCAGCACTTGGCCTGCTTTCATTAACAAGCCAGTCTGCATACAATGGGTCTTGCTGCATAAAGAGTGGTTGTATTAGGGAACATGACTCACTTGTAGCAGAATCATCTTGCTGGTGAAACAGTTTTGGGAATTCAGGCTCTGATGTTGATACAGCACCCATTACTTGATGAATGATTGGAAAACTTCTTGCCACAGCATAACCTCCTTCATCTTCATTATCTTCTTCATCATTACCATCAGCATCAGAAGTTCTGTCCATATTTGAATTTCTTGAAATTATTTCATACTCATAAAGCAACTTTTTAGAGGATCCTGTAATAAAATTATAAAATAATTTATCTATTTATCACTCTGAATTTCTTATCCTCTTATAATTTAGAGATAACAAGAGGAACTAGAAAATAAGTGTGAATGGATGAGGTAGAATAAGCTGACTGCAAGCCCATACAAAAAGAATATATGTTTATAGGCCATCCAAATAAAATTAAAGAAATAACGGAGCAAGAATTATTCAAATTAAGGGATCATTCACCCGTTGCGTAACGCCTCTAGGGAGAGTACATTGATTTGTTACTCTACTGTTTAATTTATATGGAGAGCTATAGTACAGAGCGTTACGACAGGGGGAGGGGCCTCAAAAACGGTAAGTTTAGCTCTACGTAACACGTGAATGACCCATAAACAGCTCAAAGTTTGGAGTATGAAAGTTGCTATGAGGTATAAAATTGTAAACAAATTGTGCCCTAAGAATCTTCAGAACAAATTCCAACAAAAATCTCACCACGCTAGGTATGACACTAGGATACAGCAAGAACCTTCAATTCCTACGTATAATCTTCAATATTCCAAAAAGAGTTTTTCTCACACAGCTATGACAGCTTGGAATGCAATTCCAATAAAATTAGGGAGCTTTCTACCTTGCATCAATATGGAAAACAGTTAAATGTTTATCTATTCAGCTGAAAAAACTACTTACATAATACCCTGGAGGATAAGCAATTCTTGATTTTATATATGTATTCAGTCACCATATCTACCATTGTAATATATAGAATATTACTGCTTCCAACTTAAATGCTATGTAGTTGAAAGATGTTTTCATGTAAAAACAAACTGTACTATCATTTGTATCATTATTGTATCACTAAAATATTACAATTGTGGCTTGAAAGAGATGCCTTAGATTTTCTTATATTAAAAATTAATATGATAATAATGATAATGCATTTGAAAACAATGGTTTTCACCAGAAGCTTGGAATAACAGTAAAATTTCTTGGCAACATTTAAACATCACCAATTAGTAGTGCAAGTGGAGTAAAACTCAGCAAAAATTTAAATAGACCTAATGATCCAAAGAAAAATTATTATATTGACGAAAAAATCGGATAAAAGTTCCCATTCTCCTCTCTCAATGCCATCATCATTGCAATGATGATTACAACTTTCAGCTATGTTGCTCGCACTTCTGAAGAAAATGTCTCTTTTTTTAAGCACTCATCTAGAGATGCAAGTGTGGGTCTGGGAAGGACAATTCCATGTGTGTTCACAATTAGCAAGCAGGGGGCTGCAATAAAAGTTTCTTGGTACAGAATCTTTGCAAAAAAATTAGTTGGGGATAGGTGTCTATTTTGGGGTGGAGTGTAGATGTTTCTGCAAACAGAAGGAGGCACCAGCCAATAAATGCCTAAGCTAAAGCCAAAGAGAAAATGGCTGACAGGCAATCTATATACTTTTCTTAAGAAGCAAAACCACAAAAATGTATATGCTCCACTGCCATTAAGATTTAAATTTTCTAGTCAAAGAGCAAAGTGTCATTAACTGTTCTTCACATCAATAAAAAAGTATTCCTAAGAGCATATAAGCAAGAGCAGCTTGTCCAAGAGCTAAGGTATCATACACATGGTTGCCACTAAAAATGAAAAGCAGAATTCCCTGTTTTTTTTAATGATGTCTCCCTTAAGAAAGGGGTAGTGTCATATGAGAGGACATTAGTAAACAACATGCATTAAGAGCCACACCTTATGTGGCCATACTCATTTATTGCAAAAATGTTGACTATCTAAAGTAACCTAAAAATTATTCTGTGACATTTCCCTGACTTAGATGTTTTTTCAACATTTTCCCTGACTTGTCTCTGGAGTTTTCACTGATTTTGACAGGTTTTCCAGGTTCTGTGACAACCATGATACAGATGTGGGGGAAGGGGGTTTGACAAAGTGGGGAAGGGGCTTCATTAAATTTAAGGCATTTGTAGAGGCAATAAAGGTATTTGTATAGGTCTCTGAAAATTTTGATGTCCCTTTTTACCATAAAATGATATTTTAAACATTCTCATTGTGGAAGAGCTACTGGAGTGCTATATGTCTAAGTATAGCACTCCAGTAGCTCTTCAACCATGAGAATGCTTAAAATATAATTTTTCTGGTCACTCCACTGAAACACATCGCTAAATTTGAAATGCTAGAAAACAATGCACTTAAAGAGCTTGAGGACTAGATACATTTGGATTGCAATTATGAAGATATATCATTCAATTATGGTAATAAGACTCCACAACACATGATAGACCACTACGTCACCTTTATCATGAGTGGTCAATTCGACTGTCTTGCCCACCAAAACCATGGCTACTAAATTATATTATTATAAATTATTTCATCATTCATCTACTAAATTATATTCTTTATGTGACATCAGATGTCTTCATTTGATTTTTTGACTGTGTTTACTGGAGGAATGGCTAATATAACTTAGATCTCAAAATGGTGGGGTCTAAAGATTAAATCTTAAGTGAGATGACCAAAAATCATGACTTTTTTAGGCTTCATAAATATATGCAAAGCGTTCAATAATACTTATCATAAGAAGCTAATTGCGCATGGTTGGTGGCTATGTCCCATGGAGGGCCACCCATTATCTGTACTTCTTTGTGTCATTTTATATCAAAGTAGACTCCAGTTTAGGCAGAAGTAACTGGCAATGTATTGCAAGTAGCCACCTTCTATTAAAAGCTCTATGTATGGCCCCCATGATATCTAATATGCAATATACATTACGACTATTATTCCTATCAGTTGACTAAGCCCTGTAAGTGTGTTAAGAGATACATGCCTTTCTAATGCTGTGCCCAAAAAGCAACTCAAATGCCATCACTGGAGGAACTAGCTTAAGCAGGGCTCATACCAAATACATGAATCAAAATTCCCTGACATTTCCCTGATTTTCCTCTGACTGATGGTCATCACATATTTACAAAAATAAGTAAAGAAAATAGTACCCAATAGATATGCAATCTAAATTTACTTGCTACAGCACTGTGTTAAGTGATAAAGTTCACATTTACTGACACAAATGGAGCAACAATGCATGAGCAAATGGCAGCAATATAGCGATATGTAGAATTTTCTATAATATTTACTCAAGTCAGGGAAAACATTTTTTTCCCTGACTTGAATAAATATTATAGAAAATTCCCTGACTATTCCAGGTTTTCCCTGACTTTTTGTAAAAATGGTCCCATTTTGTCACATTTTCCAGGCTCAGTATGAACCCTGTTAAGATGCACTCTTGGCTAAGGAAGTGTAAATCTCTCCAAACATTTAAGAGTTCCCTTGGAGCTCCTAGCTTTTCTTGCTACACTGGTATGGAATTGTTTTACAAATTCTGCCTGAGGGGATCTAATAAAAATTTCATTAATCTAGCTTGTCATCAAATTTCTGGGTGCAGCACTGGATGAAATAAACAAAACTGGTGATAGTTAAGAATCTGGGCACATGTAATAAAATAGAGTTTGGAAAGGGTTATGGAAGTGTTTGGGTTACCCATATATGCAATTTGTACTTTTTTGTTTTTTAGTAAGTAATGTCGGGGAAAGATGGTAGGGCCTATACAAAGCCTCGACAAAAGAAAAACTGAGAAAATGGGGAAGTTTAAGTAGAAAGGGAGATAAGATCAAGTTTGTTGATGTTAGATTTAAAAGATGACAAATTGTAGGATTCAGGGAAAGTAGTGGGTGGCAATGAGTTCCACAGTTGAGAAGTTCTAGGAATGACAGATGATTTGTGAGCTAGAGTTTGTAGATTAGGTAGTGTAACTTGGAAAGGGTGTCAATAGGTAGAGCTTCTGGTAGTTCAAACACGCCTCACTGGATCAGGAATAATATTCCTGATTTCCTGAGAGCAATGTCCATGAAAATAGCGGTAGAAAATGGAAAGATCTGCAACAAGACGATGATGGGAGAGAGATTGTAGAGAATTGGTGAGATTTGGATTGATGATGAGATGGATAGCATTAGAATGGACTCTGTCAAGAAGATGGAGAGAAGATTTAGGAGCACTACCCCAGAAATGAGAGCAGTACTCCAGAGAAGGATGAATCTGGGATTTGTATATAGTTAATAGTTGAGAAGGTGAGAAATAGCCACGGGCTCTAGAAAGAAAGCCAAGTTTCTGAGATGCATGCTTTGCAATGGAATTGATATGGAGTTTCCAAGTGAGATTAGATGAAATAGAAAGAACAAGTTGAGTGAAAGAGGATGAAATGTCCAATTTATGGCTGTTCATGAAAACTGAGGTGAAATCTTGGTGATGTTTACGTGATATGACAACCTGTGTTGTCTTTTCTTCATTGAACTTAATAAGGTTGTCACTACCCCACGTCTAGGTTACCAGGCTAGGTCATCAGTAGATCTGGCTTGCTGAAACCCATATTGATGGTCAAACAGAAGGTTGTTGAAAGAAGGTTGTTTGTTTCAAGGAAGGCAAACAGTTGTTTGGTGATAATAGATTCTATAGTCTTAGAGATTAGAGAAGTGATTGCAAAGGGGCAATAGTTTGAAGGGTCAGATTTGTCACCATTATTGGTGATAGGGAAAATGTGGGTGAGTTTCCAAGAGGAAGGGAAAATACCAAGATTGTAGGAAAGTTTGAAAAGCTTGTTGAGAACAGGGGCACAGGACTTTAGAGCTATAGCAGGTATACCATCAGGTCCACTAGATTGGGAGGTGTTGAGCCGAAGAAAGGCTTTCCAGACTTGCCTGTAGAGAGCTTGATAGGGGACATTGTGATGGTGGATGTGGGGTAGAGAGGAGGTTGGAAATCTTGGTCTTCAAGATTGGAATTGGAATGAAAGTTTGATGCCAAAAGGTTAGCTTTAGAGGAAGCAGCGCATGAAGATGAGCCATAGTTGCTTTTTGGAGGTGGAAAAGAAGAATGGCAAAAGTTTTGTGAGACAACTTTGGCAAAGGACCAGAAGGAGCAAGATCTTGTTTGACATGAAGCAATTTCATTGTTGATGCGATTGACAAAGGAGGATTCAGCATGATTGAGGGTTTTGGTGCATAGGTTGCAAACTTGTACAAATAAAGCTCTTGAATGTGGAGTTTGGTGTAGTTTCCATTGTTGAAAGTGGTGGCTTTTATGTTTGAAAGCTTTTGCACAATGTGAATTGAACCACTTTGGAGAAGACTTTTTGTCAGGTTTATAGGAAGATGGAATGAAAAGATCCATACCAAGTTGAATTGTGTTAGTGATGAAGGTGGTAAAAGAGGAAGGATTGTTAGACAAGCCAGAATACCAGGGATAAGCAGTGAAAAAGTTTCAAAGAGAGTCCCATTCACTTTTGCTATATTGGAGCACTTTTTGAGAAGAGGAAGATCTATTCTGGTAGGATGAGTTATACAGGGCAAGAAATTATTAGATACTTTCTTTTCAAATAATTTCTTGCCCTGTATAACTCATCCTACCAGAGTGTCTAAAAATTCGTCAACAATTATTGACAATATATTTACTAATGTATTTGACACCAAAATTACATGTGGAAATATTTTGACACATATATCTGATCATTTCCCTCAGTTCTTGATAGTTGAAAATGCGAATATATCATACAAAGAGCTAGAGATTCTTAAATCGGACTACTCATCTTTTAATGAAAGAAACTTTCTAAGTGACTTTACTGCAATTGATTTTAAATATATCAATAATGCTATGGATGTTGATCACGCTTACAATAGATTTCTTGATGATACTACTTCACTGGTTAAAAAACATGTACCTACTAAGAGATGCACTAAAAAAGAGTTGAAACTTAAAGCAAAGCCTTGGATTAATAAAAGAATACAAAAAATGATGAGAATTCGTGATCAACTTCTAAGAAAAATGAAAAATAACAGGTGTGAGGATACTATCAAACTTTATAAAAGCTTTAGAAATCGTGTTGCCAATAAACTAAAGGAAAGC
>WIPJ01033609.1:0-17102 GCA_018155075.1 Cassiopea andromeda | reverse complement strand
GCCCCCCTCACGAATAAGCCCCCCCCAATCCTCCATCACGAAAGATCATGATAGAATGGGTACTATCTGCTTGGAAGAAACTTCCAAAAGAATTGATAGAAAAGTCATTTCTATCTTGTGCTTTAAGTGCAAACTTGGTTGGGTCGCAAGATGAAAGCATCGCCTGCATTTAGCATGGGTCATGCCAGGATTTACTACAGTGTCTTAAAAACTATGATTTGAGTGACGACCAGGTAAATCCCTTTGAAGATAGTCAGGACGAAGACGTCGAAATGGAGGACCGAACTGAGTTGCAAATTGACGAAGACGAAGATGTTTTACTAGATACATAGATTGTAATAGAGATTGGTTATCTTTGCAAAGTTTTGAAAAAACAAGATTTTGTTCTCAATTTCCTCAGTTTTGAGTAAGCCCCCCTCTCGAATAAGTCCACCTCACGAATAAGTCCCCCTCACGAATAAGCCCCCCTCTCGAATAAGCCCCTCTTCTTGAGCATCGAGTTTTGAATAAGCCCCACCGGGGCTTAATCGAATTCTCACGGTAACTAAAGAATACGAATGGTAGTGTCATGAGTTACATTGAGGAGTGAGAAAAGGTGGATCTTAAAGCAGAATCCGGCCTTAGGAGAGAGAAAACTGAACTTTCATTCTATGTTATTCAGTATGCATTTGGCCTAAGTCCTTTGCTGACGAAAACTCAAGCCGACTTTCTCAAAATATTTTTGTCAAGTGCTTTAAAAACAGATTTTGAATTCCTTTTTATGCAGGTATTCTATCATGCAGGATGTTCGATAGCACATATCCACTTGATAGCAGAGATCTGCTGATAAAAATGTTTGCATGCAATGCATTGTGGAAAGTGTAGCCTCCATAAAACCGAGGGAATATGCGATAAGAGGATCCTTCCGAGCGACTTTTGAATCCGCAGCACCCAGAAAGCTGAAACATATTTGGAGGGCATGCTGAATTTTGTTTTGGAATGATTTAATGACAGTGCAGAGCACTTCTAGCTACAACGCCAGCGAATTCTTTGGCGTAATACTCCATAATAGTGTAAGACACAGTTACCTGTGTTTGATTTCCCATCCTATTTGCATGATTGCTGTGTTTATTACATTAGCAGTTAATCTGGGGGGTGGGCAAGGGGGAAAAGTTCTCTCCAGGTGTCATCGACTTAAGTCTAAATACAAATTTTTTAAATTGTCTTATCAGGCTATTTCTTAGCAAAAACGTTTATGCGGGAAATACTCGGCTACCTCTAAAATATTCGGAAATTTCAGCATCGCTGCTGCCTTATTTTTCTTGAAAAACCGCGGCTGGTTTGCTATTCCATCTTATTTGCATGGTCATTGTGTCTACTTTGCTTACTTTCTGCTTTGATTTACTCTTGAGTATCTAACAATCGTCACCCGTGATTGATAGTTTTTGAAATTTATTTTTTAATAAGAAGTCCCTCGTGCTTATAACAACCCAAACTTATTACTTTCGAGGATTTCGTACGAGGCATTGCTCTTCTGAGGTATATTAAGTTAAATCCACATTATTCATTATTTTCTTTTTCAGAGTCCTTCTTAGTATTTGAAAGAAAGTGTGAAAGTAGCTAATCAGCATATAAATGACTTTTATTTTTGAAACACCCCAATTTATTCCCACCATTTTGATTATTAATTTTCAAGAAATTTTCCAGCACCCCCTGGATTATTCGGTACTCTAGAGTTATTACGCAAAGAATATGGTAATTGAAAGCTTAAAAATCTAACGGTGATCGAGGCCATGGATACTTATTTTTCACAAAAAGCAATCTTCTTGAATATCAATTGTTTTTAGAGCAACTGTTCACCTTGTTTACTATCATATTGTACCATCAAGCTAGAAAAGTAGCAGAAAATCACAGCCTAAAGCAACTTACCGATGTAAATGGCACTCATTTCACCGATTTATTGTTATTCTTCCAATCCCTTGTTGCCAGAAATCGGCTGCAGTTGGTATAGAAATCAATAGTAGAAAATCCCCCTTAAAAAGTCGGTCATCAGTCGCAACAACAGTCTTTTTGCCAGTCGTTGGACCCCATATCGTTTACGCATGCATGTGCCAATCCAACGAGCTTAGAACATTGGAGCGCGCATTCTAGTCCTAGTATTTCTATGTCTGGAACAGGCATACATCGCTACAATGATGTAATCATTCAAAATTCAATTGTAAACATTCAATGAAACACAGGATAATCTTCGTAAATCTTTGATTAAATCTCAGCAAATAATTACTAACAAAACAGCCGATAAAAAATGCATGAAATAAACAGGTGGTAAAACAGCTTTCTTCTTTAAATGCCTTGAGAATTTAAGACAACCAAATATTCACACGGTCATGTTCTCTTGGTGCAAATTCATTTTTAGGAAGTTCCTCCCATATTTCCATCTGTGTTTCTGATACAACAGCAAGAGGCGGTAACTCTGAAGGAGCAGCACAAAGGACAGGGAGCCTAGCCTCTCTATCTTCCTTTTCGCCTTTTAATTTCCTGACATGCCGCTGCGCTTCCTTTCTATGTTTAATTGCTCTCTCGTGTAAGTCCGTTTCTAATTTCGATCTACGCAAGGCAACCTCCGATCTTAGCAACAAGTTTCGGTGTTCGGTATACCTTCTGATTATCTCCTTTTGCCTCCCAATATCTTCTTTTATGTTTACAACTTTTTCTCGCTTTGCTTCCACACGCTTCTCTTTTGCCGTTACTGCCGCATGGCCTCCAAGTGCTTTATTTATTGCATTAGCTTGATTACAAAATTCAGCCGCAAACGCAAGAGCTCGCTTCCTCATTTGCAAAGTTCTTTCCCTTTCATTTCTCTTTGTAGCGACAGATTCTTTCTTTACCAACATTTCTGACTTTTGCAACTCCAGCGTTTCAATGCGCTGGTTTTTTGTCTCATTTTTATTATCACGCAATTTTTGAACCAATACGTGTTTGACGTGTTCTCTCCGTTTTACCATCAAATCTCTTCTTTGTTTCTCCATTTGGTTCTGATGAAGTTTTGCCGCTAGCAATTTTGCGCGGTCCCTGTCTTTATATGCCTGGTCTACCGCCCGGAGAGAAGACAGCGACATTGTACCATGGGTTCGAATAAACAATTTCTGATCAGCGGTTATTGTTCGATGCTTTTTTACAATTGGCTTTGGTTTCAATGCCCTTTCCATGTCATGTTCACGCGCATGTTCGCGAATATCACGTGCACCTTCAACGATGCATTTCACCAGGTCTTCCATTATGTCACACTCTAGTTTCGGAGCTGGTAATCCAACCAATCTAAATGCAATAGGACCATCTTCAGAATCGCTGACAATTGCATCCTCTTGCCTAGCTTTCAGAGTGTCTATCTTCAAATTTTTCATCCTCTGATTTAGGATATGTTTTTGTCTTTCGAACAATGTCGTCCTAGGTAGTTTACCAATGATATGCCTACCGGCCTCTACGCTGGTCCTTTTTGACCCAAACAGCTGTGTTGATTTACGAGCAGGCTCTGGTTTTGTTTCTCTTCCATAATTGGAGAGGGAGGCGCCTGAAATTATCGATGGAATGGTAACTCCAGATGATAAAGATTTCACCACCGCAACGTCCGTGTATGACGTAATTGCTTTACTTTCCCTCTTCTCAGCACCCTGTGTTAATACTCTAGCACTGGAATGCTTGCTTGCAATTGAAGGTAACACAGCATTCGCTTCAAACATTCTTTCACGTGATCGTCTGTATCTTGCATAGGTGTCATAGTCTACATTTTTTGACATTAAGTTAAACAGGGAAGCGTCATACTCTGGACTCTGTTCCGTAGATGTTCCACAATAAGCACGGTAAAATCTTTGTATTGTTACAGTAGCCCTGAATGAAGTAAATAAGCGTTCAATAAGCTGAGAGAATCTTACACCTAGAAACAGGGGATATGGGTGGGGAAAAAGCTCTTTCAAATTTTCAGAAGAAGCAGCCCTTTGCAGCTAACAGGAATCGGGGTTTTCGTGCTTGCAAAGGGGCCCCCAAAACATCTCAAATGAGCAGTAGTGTAGCCGGGGGCAGGTGGTCTACTCACAATAACAAATGTCCTCGTGTGTGAGAATGTGAGAAAAGCATGAATCTGGGAAAAATCTGTTCAAGTAGTGAATCATGAATCAAGTACACATTATTTTTACAAGAAAGTGTTTTAAGAGGAAGTATTACTTAACTGCTCAAAAAGACAAGAAAGTTCAGTACTGGATTTTTGAACTATATTGAGTGTATGCAAGCATGTAAAAATTCGAATTATCTGTATATTTAATGCTATGCACGTTATGTTGGCTGTTCTTCAACAGTCTAAGTTCTTCCATTTCCTAGACTTTATTAATACTTCTAGCCTATATAGAGCTTTTTGACTGTCCATCAATATGGATTTGGAACTCAAAATTTTTGCTATGAAAGTACAGCAAAATGTTTGAAAAATAGATATAAAAAATAATATATTTCATGTGCAAGTGGTGAAATAAATCAAAATTGCAACAATAAGAATAGTATTAATGTTTCAATAAACAAACAGTTGAGCAATAATGCCCATTTCCAAATAGGAGGGACAGGAGTAGGGTACAACCAGTAAGGGACACCTGTGTATACCTAGGATAGGGGAGCAAGGCTTCTTCTCAGGGCACATCTATGTATATGTATGTTCCTCCAGAGGGGGAAGATTTTGGTCTTCAAACTCTATTCTAGAAGAACAATGCTTAATGCTAATTTGTGGGTCTGGGGGCTTGCCCCTAGAAAAATTTTTATGAACCAAACTGTTTACAATGCCAGAAAATGCCCTTTCAGAAGATAGGAGAGATGGAAAGAGTTCAGCATGAAGGGCAATTCTTGCCCTTCCTTCCCCCATACATGAGGGCAGGGGGGTAGCTGCCCTTCATACCCCCAGCATAGGGATCCCTGCAACCAGTGGTGTAGAAGAGGTGTGGCATGGGTGTCCAGACCTCTAGCAGCAAACCGAGAGGGGAGCAGTTACTTTGTCTTCAATAGATATCTCAGAAGCAAAAGACAAAATACTTACACTTTCATTTTCCATGGAATCATTCTAATGAAAATTTTATGTTATGTTCTGTCCATTCTCAAGTATGCAATTAAGCACTGAAGTATGATTGGTTTCTTGTAACCTCTCACTTTCTTATGAAAATATGTGTCCCAATTTTTTAGCATTGTTTTAAAAACAAGTGTAGGTATAGAGCCCCCTAGTGGCAAATTACTTCTCCACAATTAGGTACAACAAGAATAAAGTTCAGCTCCTTGAGGCACTCAATTGTGCTCACTAGTTTTTAGCATGGAAGCTTTAAATTGTGATAAAAAGCAACATGGTGAGATAATACAAAGATTACAGCTAATTTTCAGCAAAAAATCAAATGCACAAACCATAGACGTCTATCTTGCTCATATTGGTACCTAAGTCTTGCAAGAAGACCTCTAGTGAATCTTTGAAGTATTAACACAGGGCAATGCTTAGCTTGTATTCTATTGACAACAGCAATGTCCATATGAAGGACTTTCATTTCACTACCAATAGTCCTACCTCCCTGAATGAAATATGTGAATTAGAAACACTTCAACATAGAAATATTGATAAATACAAGAGAGCCATCAATAATTATGTTGATGGAATTTATGAATGTACAGCAAACCTAGCTTCCTCATAGGGAGGCATTTGCCCCCAATACTAATTTCTCTATAATCATATACACTGCTTTGCTACTTCATATACAACATTCAAGAACTGTTCACCCCCTCCCATGCATTTGAAGTGTCTGCCACTGCTTCCTGGGATGGATTGAGACTTTCTAATCAAGAACAATGAATTTGAATCTTTTAACATTTTACTTCTCACTAAATAACTATTACTTGGTATATTTTGTCAATACACACATTTATAAGAAAAAACATTAACAAAATGAGGCTCAAAAGGCCAAGTTTTTAAGGATATAAAAAAATATATAATAAATATATTAAGAAAATCACAAAGTTTAGATTCAAAAGTTCAGTTTTTTGTATGCCACAAGCTGACACTACCCTGCATTCTTGAAAGATTTATGTGATAACAAAGATAAAACTGTTTAAAACAAATGTTATGTAATGTATAGTCAAATATTTATACACAAAAATAACCCTTCAGCAACTCACAATTTATATACATACATACATGTATATATATATGTATATATATATATATATCTATAATAGATATATACATATATATATATATATATGTATATATATATGTATATATATATGAATAAATATATATATATATTTATATATATATATATATATAATACATAACATATATATACATACAGACATACACATATATATGTATTTCCAGCTATCACTTTTGATCAGCCAATAGATGTGCTATATTAGTAAGTTTGAGAAATAAAAAGTAAAAAGGACCTGAAGAAAATTTCAGTCTTATATCTGGGATTATTGTAGAAAATTTAGGCTAAGGCAAAAACCAGATTCTCATATGAAAATGGGTAGTTCTGCAAATATGAAGTGTACCTGCTTCTCCAATGATTCTGGTTTAAAAAAGAAATGTGGTTGCATGGCTTGAAATCTTGTAGAAAACCTTCCATCTTCAATGATTTCTTCATCAGACAACACCACATGGTCCAATGCTTTTAATGACCAAATTGAGTTTGCAATAAAATGTCTATAATACACTTTCAAACTCACTGGCGTATCATACATTGTCAACATCAAGAGACTCTGTGCAGTGGACATTTTTGCCACTTCACTAAATGAAGATATGCCATTATCATGTAAATATAGCATTTGCAGGTTGGCCAAATCAGTCCAAAATTCTTGTTCTGGCAGCTCTATAATCTAAAAGCCAAGAATGTCAAGTACAATTACTGATAATTTTGTGTGCTTTGTGAACTGCTAAATAGGGGCCAAACAATTCTCTGCTTGTCGCAGTAAACAATCACGAGGAAAAAATTAACAAAATACCATAGGCACTTAATATCTTACCTGATTGTGATGTAAGTCTAGTTTTCGGAGGCATTTGCAGCCTCGCAGTGGTTCAATCTTGTTAATAAAATTGCAGCTCAGGTCACATACAGTCAAATTTGAACAAACGCTTATTTCTGCGATAGTTCTTAGTTTCAATGAAAAAAGATCCAGGTATACGATTGCTTCTAATTTATCTCTTTTGTTTTTTATTCGCACTTCACCATTTTCTAAATAAACATCAGCAGATGATTGCCCTTTCTGGCCATCTATCCCTTTCTTATGCTGGACTAAAATGTTTTCAATTGTCAACGACTGAAAGTAACCAGACCTAATAGCATTTCGCAATACGTTGTTTTCCAGATGTTTCTCATATTGGTAAGGCTTTCTGGCTCTTTCCACTGTTGGCTTTACAATTTCTTCTTGCTTATTTAACAACTCCATTTGATACTTGTAAAGTGTTCTTTTCCTGCTCAAAGATCAAACAGCCATTTTGTTTTCTGTTACCATAACAATAGCCTCGTTTTCGAAATCTAAAAACAGCGAAAGAAAAATGATTGTTATAAAACAAGAGAGATGATGTAGTAATTCCGAGATTTTTCATGATGGCGTCATTTATTTTTGATCAGATGATAAGTTGCCTAATTCGTAAATACAATTTGAATCTTACTTTGGAAAATAGCTGCTTCAATTTTTGCATACATTTTTCAGTACTTACATGACAGGAAGATAATCCAGTTAAACATATCATTTCTTCAGAAACCACTATATATACCATAGAGCAGGGGTGTCCAAACTTTTTGCGACAGGGGCCAGATTTTCTATTGTAAAAGTGATGGGGGCCAACCTTTTTTACATATAGCAACGATAATTTAAGAAAATTTGTGGAAGCCACTTTGTGTTTCACATTTGCTTTTGTGAAATATAGGAAAAAAATAGAAAGAGAGAGAAAGAAATAAGAGGTGAAAGAGGAGAAAGAGGAGATGATGATCATCATCATAATTGTAGTCGTAGTAGAATTCTTGGATGCACTTCTTCTTCGGTGGGCTGCTTTATATTCAGTCAGGATTCTTGGATGCACGAGCGGTCTTTAGAATCGTATTTGAGAGAGTAGACATTTTAATAGCTATTAACTTTTATCTTCATTCCAACTTCACTGTACAAATGGCTCGGCTAGGTGACTCGTGTCCCTGCCATTGAACCAACGAACTCTAACTCACGTTTCACATACTCCTAATCCTTATCGTAGTTCTTACCCCTAGTTCTCTACGAGGGGTGCGCTTAAATAATGTAGAAATACTGAGTTAGGATGCATCAGCATTTTTGCCGACATAGAGTAATCGTTACTCAGCATAAAATACAATACAAGAGGTAATACTAGTTTATTCTAGAATGCCTAGTCTAGCCGTGTATGACGCAAGGGTAGATAATCCTTAATCCTTAACACAATAGAATGGAATTTTGCATCATGCACAGTCATTATTACGGGGTTTCCTATGGTGTGCCTAGCTTCATGAAACTACTACGTTTGCATTACTTATACTCAACCTAACTTATTCTAACGACTAATATAAAGTACTTTTGGACATATACGTGCGCCGTACAAATTAATGAATAGAAACTACCGATATATACATATGCTAACATTTCCTGGAAACTATAATGATTATGTTGGCTCATTTCCAGTCGAGCCCTCGACGTATCTCACAAACAACTAATATGTGATGGCACCCTCAACCTTTTCCAAGCCTTGAGAGTCCAAATACCTTAATATACAAACGCGAAACGACATAGACCTCTACAGTCTTCTCCAAGCACTGTGAGTCTAAATAGCAAATAACTACATGTGAGACGTCCTAACAAGATACAAGTACTTTCGCAAGCTACTTTATCTGTACAAATTTTCCATGTATAGCTCCGGACTTTCATTTATAAATTAGCAGTATGACACTTTTTTTTGTTTCAATTTCAACATCTTAAGAATGTTTTTGGTACATTTGAAACAAGCATATCGCATGCACTTGAATATTCACTTAACCTTTTGTCTTAAACAGAAGTAATTGTGCTCTTACGTGAGAATTCTGATGGAAAACCACTGACCATGAATTCTAGCGGGTTGGGGGTTATGTTGTGTAAAGTGCTGTTGGTCTCTAGTGGGTAAATGAAGAAAGTTAATACTGCTAGCCAAATAACAGTATACGAGCGTTATATATTTCATGACTAGGCTGCGGGCCGGATAAAATTTGACCGAGGGCCGGATTTGGCCCGCGGGCCGGACTTTGGACATGCCTGCCATAGAGATAATAGGACTAGAGAGCTCTCTACGTCACGTGATAGGGGTCCACAATGTAAATTTAAAATGGTAGCGTAGTCAGGCAAAAGATCACAAGGAAACTACATTTTCATTGCAAAAGTTTAACAAACACTTGAAATATGATTAATGGGAATGTATATTGGAAATATTTTTCAAACTTCAATTTCATTCTCATATAACTAAAATACAATTATACGTCTCTCTAAAACTAGGCAACGTACAACTGACTGTCAGGTTAACTACTTAACTAAACAAAATGAAAAGAAAAAAAAATTACTGTAACATCAATGGAATAGAATGGAAAATAAAATTAAATTAAAAAGAAAAAATCAATAGCATTTGTCATAAGTTGAGTAAGTCGGGGTTTGTTTAGGGTTTATTTCGGCAGCAGAAAATAAAGTAAGTACTTCTTATAGTTATGTTGATGAGGTTAGATAGAATGTGTTTTTGCACTTTGTCGTTGAAACCGAGGGATTTAAGAAGATTAATAAAAGATTCAGAAGAAGACCCAATAGTGCCAAGGGCTCCCATAGAAAGATTTATAAATTTGATTTGTTTATAATTCGGAAGTAGAGTTTATTGTAGAGGATAATATTTTGAAGCCTTACACTCACTATTGATTTGTATGTTAGTTTCAAAACCAATAGTGAACTCAAGAATATACAGGACATTTTCCTTAGTAATTATGAGAAGATCGGGTCGGAAAGCGCTACCTGTGATAAAAGAAGGGGATATAAAAGCAGGAAGATCTGTGTATAATGAACAATTATATCCGTAATATTAACCTTTTACGCTGCGTACAATTATATACACAGATAGCCGAAAACACCAGGAACAGCTGAAATCCATATTTTGTCTCATTACACCAGTTAGTGCCTAAGTCATACACGGTTGAAAAAATCAAGGTAGTGGGGGAATAAGTTCATAGAGCTTTATTGTTCGGTTATATTGAGGATTACTGAGTGATTATTTGATAACAAAAGCATGTACATACAAGGCCAATGCAAGGATTTTGGTGAGTTGTTTTTCTGTTGCAACATCCCTCCCCTAAGGAAAACCTGGAATTTTCTTGCATATTCAGAACGTATAGAAGGAGGGCTATCATATGGTATATGATTTCTACATATTTAGAGAGTATCAAAGTACTCATATCTGCCTGGATTAATTTAGCAAGGAATGCTTTTCAGGATATGGTAATTTCTAAAATCACATAAATGAAGCAGTTGAAATTAATAGCTATCCAGTGATATGCAAATGGGAGGGTATGATGCCCCTAAAATCTAAGGAAAGTGTCTAGGCACATCTCTGTGGCAATGTACTACAAAACTTCATGAGATTCAGAGAAAGGATATCCTAACTTTAGGATACAAGTTCAAGACTTCATGCCAGAAGGCCACTTCACAAAGTCAAAGTGGCTGCCCACACTTTTTGTTTCTCATTAGCCGCAGCAATCAATTGTCTTGGGTGCTGAAGTAACAGTTTAGGGAAAGTAAGCCAATAACTGAGCTTATTATGATAATTAACAATTTATCCAATGAATTCAATTAAAACAACAAATTTTGGAAAGCCATGAAAGCACTTTTGACACCATAGAGTCTTTCAAACAAAAGATTTGTTAATAACTATACATTATATATATATATATATATATATATATATATATATATATATATATATAAATTTAAAAACATATTGTGTTGTCTATAAATTTACGTGTGCGGGATGTAATTCCGTATATGTTGGTGAAACGTGCCGACACATTTCAACTAGAGTTCGAGAGCATCTTTTCACAGATAAAAATTCACACGTTTATAAACACCTGAAAAGCTCTAAAACATGCAAAGATTCTTGTGATGAGAGCTGCTTTAAATTCATAGACTCAGCTAAAACATACAATCAACTTAAAGTTAAAGAAGCTTTACATATTTTGTGGGAGGGGCCCAACTTAAACAAACAGGTCCAGCATTACAATTTTTCCTTATCATTCTAGCCCTTTCATGATTTTCGTTCTCTTGATTATTCGAATTATTAATTTTCGTTACACCTTCTATTGATTTTGCAACGTTTATTAGTGTGTTCCATTTAACAACTTAGTATAACAACTGAAGATGGATAGTGAAATATCCGAAACATGTCTTGTAAACTGAAAATTCTTGTCGTTTATTTGCGTCTGATATCTGATTTTATTGTCTTGAGAAATTTTGGAAGGATATATATATATATATATATATATTTAATTTATAAATACTGTTGGAAAGAAAATTATTGATGGTCTCAGAAAAGCATTTACTATTGGCTTTGGTGCATCAGAACAGCCCAATTTTGCTATCACAGAAAGGTTATAGTCCAGAAATAAGTCTGCTTCTGAGTATGCTTTTACATACACATTTCTTGAAGTCCTCTGGAAATGGCTTACAGCAAGATTCAAAGAGATAATAGTTACAATACTACTCCCAATCTTTGGCAGCTTAAGTGCATTTTTAGAGCATTGTCCCAGAATAAGAGCATATAGGTATTAAAACAATGCAAACTATATCCTCCATTCTCCTCAGAATTCTTCATTTTGTGTTAATGATAACTTGAAAGTCATTTTGGATTCAAATGCCATCTTGAAGAGTGATGACCTGTTGTGCGCAACTGGGATGATCTCACATTCATAAAAAGAAGCTTATATGTTCATACAATCTGTTGCATCACTCTATCAACCAGTTGATAAACATCACATCATTTAAGCTTCTGCATTACTATTCAAGTTCTTGTAAAAGCTCTCTTTGAAACAAAGAATCTTCATTCTTTTACTGGCACAAAGTTCCATTGAAAGCCATATTCTTGTTTCAAGTCTATGAGATGTCCATGTAACAATATTGATAAAGAGTGTTGCAGAATTGTATTAACAATCATTTCTCACAGGCTCGGCGGAATTTACACTGACCACGTTATAAGACAAAGTACACCTTCTAGGAAACAGATATTCACAAACAAAATTTTATTGTATAATATACAATATTGACGGAAGATGTCTTTACGTTTTTTATTATTTTTAGCGCACATAGACCGATAAATAAAACAGACACTTTAAGCTCTTCCAGGCCTTAAATTCAATCCTGAGACGGCATAGTTAGCTACTACTTTGAAAAGCTCTTTAATTTGAAAAGTATTTGCTACTAAATGAATCTTAGCCATACCCTTTAACCTTCATTACTGTTCGTTTTGAGTATAGAGCGTAAATGCCTTCAGCATTTGAGGAAACTTGATAAGGTATCCACAGCAACGCAGCAACAACGTTCGATATTTTTGAGCTACCACGGTTACGTCCACGGCTAATAAACGCAAAAGTTTCTCCAAAAAAGCATTAAAAACTCTTGGTCTCCCTCCAAAGCCATAATGTATTATAACATCCGTGAAATAAGCATGATTTTTTCCTTTTTGCGTCTAGAGTACATTAACTTTCTGCCTTACTAGGGCGCCATTATGAATTTGCATGCTGGGCCCCTGTTTTGTATACAATGGGATTAGCAAGTCAGCGCTCTAGTTCTATTAACTCTATGATATATACCCATATAGTCAAACACAAACATACCTGCGATTTTATGATGACAGTTTCAGCCACGAAGCCAGAAGTTGATATAAGGGGGCACTGCCCTCTCCAGCTCTTGCCCTTGCCTACCCGTAACTTTGAATCTTGATCATTTTGTATCTTGTTATAATCTTTTCTATGTTATTGATCATGGATTAAAGTTCTCTAATGTTAGTTCAATGGCGTTTGCAAAGGGGTATTTTCCAGCATTTTAGGGAATGCAATTGTAAAAAGGTTTTTCTGGGGGCAAGTCCCCAGACCCTCGTTGCTGCTTTTATGGTAATATAACAGACATTAGTCGCATTTTTACCAATTTAGTAGGTGTGGTGATCAAAAAATTTCTGATCGGAGCTCCCAAAGTCCTTCCTTTCCTTACGTGTCCAATGAGCACCCTCTTTACATTTGGGTGTGACTGTCACACCCATCCAGCCTGATTGCCCCTCAGTTCTTTGAAACCTGGCTTCGTGACTGGACAGTTTCAGTCTGAAGAGATTTCTCATATATTAAGACCCATTTCCATAAGTAATATTGTTGTAGATTCTTATTGTCACAAAATCTCCTCTATAAGAATAAAGTTCACAGCAATATCAAAGCTCAGAATTGCTGAAATTCAAGAAAAAGCAAGGCTCAAGCTTCATCAATACTTAAAACTATTTCATACTCGACACATAATACTGTTGTTTGATTGGCTTTTGCACTTTCAATACAACATTGATTGCTCTGTTCCACTTTTGTTTTGCTTTAGGAAGAAGTAAATGTTAAAAGAATTTTGACAATATTCTTTTGATTTTCCGCCTTAGGCTCAAAAGCAAAAATAAAAATATTGAGCCTTAGCAAAGATTAGGTATTCTGATAAAAAAGATTGGGTATTCTGGAATGTCGTAGTTATTTTATAACATTAAGTTTTTTTCCTATAAACAAGTTGCTTGTAAATATACTCGTCTACACAGTAATAATCAAGACAATAATTAAGGCAAAATTCTTCAATACATAAATCTATCAGCTACCTGAAAATTTCCCGATATTTTCATGAAATATGTGCTAAAAATGAATTCCCAAGAAAGCTCCCATCAACCTCAGAAAACTGAGATGTCGGGATAAAATCCCGAATCTGGCAACGCTGATAACAACTACTCTTTTGCGTCAAGACTTCTAAAGACTATGTTTTCTGGTTGGAGGATGTAGGTCATGTGATCATGGCATGATAATGGCATGTTAATGAGAATACTTCTATAGCCCAAGCACATCCCGGTCCGAAGTCAATGCAATGGTGAGTGATAGCCGCTTGGACTAATAAAACATTACACGCTTTTTTGTATGAAACCTAGTTTAAAACCTAGTACTTAAAGTTTCTTAATTTTTGGCCATAGTCAAGCCCGTAGCCAGGCCTGTTGTTCAGGGGTGGCAAAGTTGTCCTGGAGAAATCACGTGGCACAAAATCTGAGAGCTTGTTTTATACTTCATATTATCACAATCAGATGGACAATGCGTGTACAGGAAGAGATAGAACTTTCCACTATGACAAAAAGACGTACGCAGAACCTGAATGTAGCAAACTATTTGTCCTATAATAAACAAAACGCATCAGTATGAGTTAACTTCTAAAGCCATATAATATTCACATTGTTTTGTAAAGCTTTAGATTGACCAGGTAACGATTTCAATGTGCGATTTGTCTGATGTTTCTTAGCTCTTTCCTTGTAGTTCTAAAAGGTTCAAAAATTTTAGGCTTTCTAGTACCAGCTTGCTTATACAGTGGTTTCTTATTGCAATAACGTTTCTCATCGCGTCATAAATCCAGTACTGCGAACAAAATGCTGCGAGCTTCAGTGGCGGATCTAGGAATATCCTGACATTCGCAAGACCATCAATGACGACACCCAAAATGCCACACCCATTTTCGTTTTACACGTTACACGTTTTTAATGATATTTTTTTCTATATAAGAAAAGTTAATAAGAAACTGAGGGCCAAATGGCTGAAATGTTACGAAAATCACAAAGCTCAATTTCCAAAAGTACTTTTTTGTTGGCTAAATATCGATATTACGTAATTAATACATTCAAACTGTAATGGAATGGAATAGACCACTTTCACATTCGTTGTGAAACGGAGGCTCTAGGTTTGACAGAGAGGCGAACGATGATGTTGCATTTTTTCGCAAAGAAGTATTGCACGACTTCAATACAATTACGAAGCTAACTGTTGTATTTAGGATAGAAAAGTAGTTGTAAAAAGGGCAGCATCAATGAGTCGAGTGTCAAAATCAGTTGGAAGTGAGTGTGCAGCGTTTGGCTGTTCGAATACCTTTTGTAATTATGATGGGACTCCAAGTTGCCTGCATTTCTTCAAGTTCCCACAAAAGAATCCAGAGAAACATTTTTGGTGTAATGCTATAAAAAGGATTGACGGCATGGATGGCTTCCGAGTAACGGGTGCTACTTTTTTGTGTCAGGATCATTTTAGTGAGAAGGATATCAAACGAAATCCAAATCGCAGAAAGTTAGTTGCAGGAGCAGTCCCTTCTCGTAATCTTTACTATTCGGTTGCTCCTCGTCCATCACGTAAAGAGCTTAGGGACCGCAGTACCTCACAGCTGAGCAAGGAAATGCAAGAAAATGCATACTCTTCTACCACTTCTGCCTCTTCTACTTCTGCCTCTTCTTTTTCTCTGGAAATGTCCAAGCTAGTGATTTGGGTACATGTTCGGAACGTGACTACTCTCTCAATAACGATAGCCATTATCAAGATTTATTAGATCTTAGGGAAAAAGTGAAGTCCCTAGAAGATGAAAATAGCCAGTTGAGAGAGAAGCTCTTCTCAGTGGATAAATTGAAAAATGATGTTTCAGCTGTTCACTTCTACACAGGTTTTCCAAAATTTGATATCCTCATGGATGTATTTAGTTACTTACTGCCAAAGCTAGAGCACATTACTTAGTGGCGAGGATCTGATACAACAGTTAGCACAGAAAAGGTTTCAGACAAAAGTAGGTCATCAAAACCTGGCCCTAAAAGAAAGCTTTCACTGCTTGAAGAATTTGTTTTAGGTTTATTGAGACTAAACGTAGGGCTGTTTCTTAATGATCTTGCTGACAGATTTGGAATTTCAATGGCACAATCTTTAAAGATATTTACTACTTGGATTAATTTTCTTTATCATGAGCTCCCACTATTGTTCCCTTTTCCCTCAAGGGCCAAAATAGACAAATTAATGCCATCTGAGTTTGAACGCTACCCTTCTACAAGGATTATAATAGATTGCACAGAGTTATTTATTGAGGTCCCTTCTTCTATGAGAGCACAGTCCCAAACCTGGTCAGAGTATAAGCATCACAACACCTGGAATGCACTCATAGGAACATCCCCCAATGGTGCTATTATATTTGTTTCAAAGCTCTGGTCAAGTCGTGTTTCTGACAAAGAAATAACACAAAAGTGTGGTGCACTTGCCCGCATGCAACCAGGTGACAACATCATGGCTGAGAGAGGTTTTGATATCCATGAATTACTCCCACCTGGGGTAAGTCTGAATATACCTCCCTTCAAAGGTACATGTGACCAACTACCACCTGTGGAAGCAGAGGAGACAACACATATTGCCTCTGTCAGGATTCATGTTGAGAGAGCCATTGGTCGTGTTAAAACTATCACATTTTAGGTGGACTTTTACCACTAAGTTTGCATCCAATTGCTAACCAGATATTTACAGTTTGCTGTTTTTTAACAAATTTGTTACCTTTCTTAGTAAATCCAGCAAATTCTTGAAAGCATCTCCATATAGTAAACGACAAACATAGTGTTTGTAGCATTTCCATCAAATCAATTCACAGATTACATTTTAGATAGACTTCTACCATTAAGTTTGTACCCGATTGCTAACCAGATATTTGCAGTTTGCTGTTTCTTAGCAAACTTTTTACTTTTCTGTGCAAATCCAGCAACTTCTTGAAAGCATCTCCATATAGTAAAAGACAAATATAGTGTTTGCAGCATTTTCATAAAATCAAGTCCCTGATTGCATTTATATTAATGTCTCTGTATATGTAAATATCTATGTGCTATTCTCTAGTCAATACCTTTATTCTTCTGCACTTCTGTGCATGTCCATTGCAATTAATGTAGACATATATATATATATATATATTACATATATATTACATATAAATATATATTGATATATATGTATATATGTATGTATGTATATATATAT
>WIPJ01033448.1:316001-326360 GCA_018155075.1 Cassiopea andromeda | reverse complement strand
GATGATGATGATGATGATGATGATGATGATGATGATGATGATGATGATGATGATGATGATGATGATGATGATGATAATGATGATGATGCTAAATGTGTGGCTTAGTTTCAAAATCAAAGGAATATATGCAAATGTCTGTTGGTGTTTTATTTCAGCACAAAACAAAGCAAAGTGGAATAAAATACTAAAAATTGTATTGATAATGCAAAGGTTTTTCTATATGCAGTACTACAACTCAAATGCACAGAAATTCTAAGTGTTGATGGAGCTTAAGTCTTACCTATTGTTAAATTATTTTTAAATTTAAGGATTTTGAGCTGCAATGTTCTTATAAACTTTGCATATTTCTTAATAAGAAACCACTTTATAAGCAACCTAGTACTAGACATCCTTCAATTTAAGAAACTTTTTGAACTGCAAGGAAGGAGATAAGAAACTGTAGACAAATAGCACATTGAAATCGTTTCCGCGTTTAACGTAAAACTGTACCAAAACAATGTGAATATGACATTGCTTTAGAATTTAACTCGTTCTGACGCATTTTTTTGCTATTAAGACAAACAGTTTGCTACATTCGCGTTCTGCGTGTGCTTTCATAGAAATTTAGTTCTCTAAATTAAGAAACTTTTAAGCAACTTTCAAAACTAAAATGTGGCCAAAAATTACGAAACTTGTAGTACTAGGCCTTGAGCTAGGTTTCTTATAAAAAAACGAATACTCTTATAAAAAAGATGTGCAGTAAGCCAAGGGTTGATATTTTGAGTATTAGAGAAGATGCTAAGTAATCCATTTGATGTGAACCGTTTCAGTAATAAGATGTAATTCTGTTGATACTCTGTGCAAATAACTTTCAGCTACTTGTGTAGTTCTTTGGGGTTGAAATCTCATTCTAGTAGTTTTCAGATAAAGAACAATAAGTAAACATCAAATATTATACACGCTTTTTATAGGAAACGTATCTCACGGCCTAGTACTAAAAGTTTCTTAATTTTTGGCCACAGTTTAGTCCTGAAAGTTTCTTTATTTAGCTAGCTAAATTGCTGTGATAGCGCACACAGAACGTGAATGTAGCAAACTATTTGTCCTACAGCCACGTTCAGCAAACAAAATGCATCAAAACGAGTTAAATTCTAAAGCAATGTCTCGTTCATATTGTTTTGGTACAGCTTTACGTTGAACGCGGAAGCGATTTCAATGTGCTATTTGTGTAAAGTTTCTAAGCTCTTTCCCTGTAGTTCTGAAAGTTTCTTAAATTTTAGGCTGTCTAGCACCAGGTTGCTTATAAAATGGTTTCTTATAAAAGAAAGTGTGTAGAGCAGCCGCTGGGGATAACTTGCTTGTGCACTTTAGCTTCAGTAAAAAGACTCCTGTGTTCAAACACAGGGAATCTACAATTAGAGTAAGGATCTTCTTTGCGTACCATACCAGTGTCTGACGTTGACGACGTCAGAAATCACCTCTGTCATATACAAACCGTAGCAATTCTGCCGTTTTAAGTAAGGATGCTCTTTTGAATTAGGTATAAATCGTGGCAATAAAGAGAAAGAGTACTGTAGTGTTTTTTGAAAGGCAATGAACGCTCTGAAAGTTCAAACACAAGCTTTGTGGTATTGTTTGATAGGCGTGGATGATCAATTTAACTTCAATGACATTAGTTAATAGGTCCTTTTGAGAAGAAAAGAAATCAATATCTATTCTAGATCATTGGACAGAATCCAACAATCACAATTGCTACACCGAAAGGAAATGCTGTTATTGACTATTTAAGAGAGCACTCAGATCCCAGATACCGACTCATTCACAAAAGACTTAAACTTTGCGACTATGTCGATTGTGTCAATGAACTAAAGAAAAGGTAAGAGATTTTGCTAAATTAGCAACATAGCCAATATCGTACTACATGATTAGCTATAAATATTTAATAACATTTTACTTTGCTTAAGAAATAGGAGCATCTGGAAACGAATGCACAATAAAAAGAACGCTACAGGCAGCATCGCTTCTTCCAAAGATTTATTTTTGCGTAAGAAATTGAATGATTTCAGCGTGTCTGGTGTGTCGTACTGTCAAGCCCAATTTAAGCCAGTCGTTTCTTTGAACATTTGATCTATATTCTGGTTTATCTTCAAGTAGTCGTTTTTCAGTTTCTCAATCGGGGGCGCATATTAGGAGGTACAGGATGTCACAACCCAAATAATTTCAGCACCTGGTCCCAGGCACTCTTTGCTACTGTTAGAAAGTATTCCCTATCTGATTATGAACCTTAATTGGGGGTATTTACTGAATAAAATCTAGTTTAAAAGCACTGTCAACATACAGTATGAAGCTCAAACTTTTTGTACTACAAAAGAAACGTAAATACACAGCAACCCAGATGTTGCTGAACCTTTAATTATTCTTCTACTACTCTCATGTTTCAGCTATTAAGAGCAGTAAGATTCTTATAGATTAAATCTTTCTAAACAGAGTATGCAAGGGCTTTAGAAGAAACTATCAATAGCCATTCTTCAGCAGTAAATCATCAGCTTTGACTGGTACGGCATAATAAAATAGTCCTTTCTTTGACTTTACAATGGGTGTGGTCGCAAAAATTTTTCTGAGGCTGCACCCCAGACCCCACATTCTTCCTTTTATCCTTGCTGCTTCCACCGCCATGCTGAGATCACTCTACAAATCCGTTGTTGGGCGTGTGGTCATCATGCGCAATGAGTACACAAGTCAGTTATTTGTCAAAAGACTTGGGGCCGACTGGTGAGAACACCCAATAAGATATTAATTTGCGTCCACTGTTCACCACAGAAGTGTTGGCTAATGCTCTAATGAACTTTAATATTCTAATGTTCTTATGAATTATACTGGTACTAATCCAGAATCTCATAGCAGTTCACAAACTTACCAATTTGGACTATTTGCTTCATCTTTCAATAAATATACTCATTCTTTCCCAAAAGCTGATAGCACCCATATATTACCCCATATCAAGGGTCGGGAACCAATGGCTCGCGAGCCAGATATTGCTCTTTTGAAGACTGTTTCTGGCTCTCTGGTTCAAAAATTCTTCCCTGAAATTTCTTCAAAATCGATTGTAGCTATAAAACATGCTTTATCAAAAACAATACATACTTTAAGTCTTGTAGGATATACATTACTGTTAAAAGCAATGCGTGTATTACTGCTTAAGCAAATTGTATGGCTCTCATGGAACTATATTTTGAACTATGCGGCTTTAATGGTTCTCTTTACTGAAAAGTTCGACCCTGCCTCAGATAATCTTAAACTGTTATTTTCACTCATATAACATACAATAAATATTGTTTTTTAAAGGAAGTTTACTGCACTGCTGTATGATTACCTTACGCTGAAATACATCAAGGATATTGACAAGGACTGCATTTTGAAAACAATGCGACTTCAAAAGGATACTAGCATAGGAATCGTAGCTTTAAAATCATGGACATGGAAGAGGCGAGTAAATGCTGCACTATCTTTTATGGTTGAATCTGGAGAGGTGGACTATTTCATCAAGAGGTGGTTTGGCAAAGAGTCATGCAAATCAAGCAACACGTTCTATGCAATTGATATACTGAAGCTGAAAAACCTTTTTGTTATTTTAAGTATATCAATATTAATAGCTTCATTTATATTGGTGATTGAAATTGCATGGAAGAAGATTGCATTAAAATGGAATCGCAAATTATGTTCAGAACCATAAGCGTAGCACTCTGAGCAGCGTTGTAGCTAAGCACTAGGTCTTTGCAGCAGGACTTATACATTCAGACTGTGTTGCAGTATGCTTAAATTGATTTGCTGATATGATCCACAGGCACAATGCCTCAAAAACGATAAAATATACTACTCTTTGGCACCAAATAGAAGGGGGTATGGTAAGGAGGGTGTTAATATTTTTGCTAAAAAGGCATAGATTGGAGGGGGTGGTAATAGTTAGTGGGTCAATGTTCAATAAACAGTATGGGGACCCAAACACTTCAAAGTTATTGCAATTAGTTGTTAGCATTGTGTAAGTATAAGGAAATAGCTTTTTTTGATTTCCTTAGTTGTTAATAGTGACCTGCGTTCACAAAGCCAATGTGTTTGATGTACTTATTCTTTCTAAAACTCTGGAATCTTTAGGTTAGCAAAATGGGGGGCTGGATTTTTTTCAACATTGTTTAGTTGGGGGTGTTTCATGAATGGAAATTGGTGGTTAAATTTTCAAAAATCTGCAATTGGGGACGCCCCTACTATTCGGTATCAAAGGGTAAGCCTTATGTTTTCAAAATTGTTTCGATTAGTCCTGTCTGATTATGATTGTCAGTCATAAGATCATTCGAGTAGGATTTGCACTATTTTTTTTGAAACTTCTCGTGTATATATTCCAACTAAAATTTACAAATACAAATCTCTCTGAATACAGGTAATTCGTATCTGGCCGACAAGGTTACATTTAGTCATTAAAATGAAAATAAAAAAAACCCAAACTAAAAAGTGAAATAACATGTATTTTTATAGTTCAGTAAGTAAGAAGAATGATGATGGCAGTTATTTTTCTTAAGGCATAATTCAAGTTTTGCTTGTCAATATTAAGATCATTGCACATGACAATGAAAGAGTTACAAGATTTCCCAGAAATACCTAGTGAGCTAATGGAGATATTAATGAAATTGACACTACGTAACTTCGAAGAAAGATCACGAGTAAGTTGCATGTTTTATCTTTCTTTCTCTCAGCGTTTAGATTGATGTCAGTTTCAAATCCAGCAGTGAGTTCTATGATATATATATAGTAGCCGAGCCAGTGGAGATAAGCATATCAGGCCGCAAGTGGTCACCAGTTACAATGCAAGGTGAGAGGAAGCCCTGGAGATCATTATACATGGTAGAGTTTTTGATACATTGCAATGTAGATGCAATGAAATGTAAGGCTGAATTATGTCTCAATGTGTATCGGCCGTCCTCAAGATTTGACTTACAGCCTGCAACGATATGAAGAGGAGACTCCAGTTTCAAACAAAAAGAACAGTCAGGTGATGAAGAGAGCTTCCATTTGTGAAGATTTGTGCGATTAGCCAGTGTGTTGTTGAGGTACCGTACTGTGAAGTTAAAAATGTTCTTAGGCTAGCTACTCTGTGCAGAGGACCATAGAGAGTTGAGTTGAGTCAGAGAGTGATTTAAAAGGAAAGTAATAATAAAACTTTGGGATGGAAGCTGGGACTGGAGTTCTTCAGTGTGCTCATGCCGCATCAACTTTAGATCATGCCTTGTATTTTTATGAGTCATATTGTACATTCATGCTCCGACTAGTGCTTTTCCAAAGTGACGCAATGGCATCATGCTGTAAAGATTGCAGAGAATTTCGCAAGACGGTTTGACATTGGACGAATTTAACAGAAGGAACCTGGAGATTGAGACCAAATTGATTTTTGGGAAGGATAATGCCGCTTAAAGTAGCACTAATAAATGAATAAGTAAAGGTTTCGAAACTTCCATATGATTATCGCCAATATTTGCAGCTTTGTGGAATAGAACCTGTTCATTTTCAAGCAGACATTGCTTGTAACAGACATTTCATTGCAGCTTACTAGAAATGGAACAAGAGAGCTGTAATTACCAATCCAAGGAGAGCTGTCTGGGGTGGTACAGGAAAAACTTCTTAAGGGAGGCTACGCCTCAGGTTACCGAGTAGAAAACCTTTGCCGATACAAATAATTTAAGCCCCTTTCACTGAGTCTGATAAGTAGGCAGCTGAAAATCTTAAATCTGCCGATTCGGAGAATGTGACTTCCCTAGGGAAGTCACATTCCCCGAATCCTCGTAATACTGTCCTTTGTGACTTATCAGGGAGATCATCTACAAAAGCATTTATTTCCAACATTTGGTATCTTCACCACGGATGCAACCTCCATAGCTTTGTAGATTCACGCTATATAACTCCCATTGTCCAACACGGAAGAGAAGAAATATAGAAACGCATCGGTAAGCTGTGGGTTTGGACATTAGCAAAGGTGGATACAGCAGATAAACACAAGTAGGGTATTTAAAAGAAATTTTGGAAGGTATGTAGTAGGAAACTGACCCCTGAAAGTGGACTGTGGTGGTAAGGAAGAAAATGCAACAGGTAAATAGAAATTATCCAGCAAGCTCAGTAGCTCCAGTTTTCTTTTAATAATAAAAGAGAAATCATTTGTGATCACGCAGTATTACTTGATTCAGAACTAACCTCCATTTCTGAAGACAATGGAAAATACAAGACAAGACATAGATGGTAACACCCTTAGAGAATGGAGAGATAATACTTTGCATAAACAGAAACTGCATTGCTAAATGCTCTCACCAACAGAATGTACTATCAGTAATTATTTATGATAGTGAATTTAGTTGAGTAAAATACCATTTCATGGTGGCAAAGAAAGCAAGATTGAATAAGCACGTAGGGGTTCTTGCATTTCATTTTTGGCAGAATGATTTACTACATGTATCTTAGAAATTGCGGTAAACCTGACGTAGTGAATCAATTTTCAAACTTTGCTATAATATTTACGAAGTCGATGACCTACTTTGGCAACTTCTGACTTAGAATTGCTATTTTTGCTAATGAGAAACGTAAAGAAGACATAATGATTAGCGGTTTTATACATTCCTATTGATAGGCTCTTCAATGTAGTACCAGACAGAAAATTAAGATGGATAGCATTGCGTATATCGTATTCACAGTGCAGATGTATCATGCTGTTGTGATATGCAATGCAGATAACGTTATATATGGTATGTCTGAGAAGCAATCATTCAAGATATCATTTGATGAAGCTGTTAGATACCTATATAACAACTCGTCCAGTTCCTTTATCCCGGTGAATTCCAACCAAGGTCTGAAGCAAGTCATTGAGACTGGACAGGCATTCACTTCTGCAATACAACAACATATTAAAGATAATGTGTTTCTCTTCACTGACTTGAACAACCAACAGAATGGCATCATCAGAGAAGTACTTGACTTTCAGAGCAGTAACAAAACAAACACGAGCAAATTGTATTTAGATAGTTTACTTGGTTCAAGATCAAAGGTATGAATCTATTTTGAAAAGCCGCTCTTTCATCGATATGCACCTGTTTACTTTCTAGTGAAATGAATATTTCTGCAAATTGTAATAAATCAATGTGGCTTCAAATATTAATATACATCAACTATTCTGTGAATACAGTAAACTTTTGATGCTCGGATATCTTGATATTTTGAACAAATATTTCAATCTTCCATCTTTCCAATCTTTCATTCTTCTTTTTTCTGTACGGTATACTCTCGATATCCCGAATAGTCGATATTTCAACATCTCGATCAATTCCTTCATTATCTAGGTCATTTACACAAAAACTCGAAACTCGAATCTTTGAACTCTCGATCTTATTCATTTATCTCACGAGGAAACCTTACATTCATTGAAGCCACTGTACGCTTTCAAATGATTTCAGTGCTTATTATCCCATACATCAGCACCTATCATGGTTTCTTGTTTTGTAAATCATGAGGCGTTGTGGCTTCAGGTAATAGAGCTGGGTGATGCCATCTGTAGTTTGGGCTCCAAGTTCCATGTGGGGTACCATCCATAAAATCTAAACATTCCAAATCCCCTTAGTTTTATGTGAAAACGATTCAAATTTCTCTCGGCCTCTTACTTGGCCACAACGCCCCTGAGATTAAGTTCTACCGTTGTTTCTTTCTTCCACTTTTCTTTTCCTTTAAGTTATTTAAAAATATTTATTTAGTGTAGTGTGATTTTTTCTATGTACAGGCCATGGGGTAGTCATAGTCTTTTGCTCCCCATGGTATCATCCTTGTATTGTTTATGTGTATGTAGTGTAATTATAATATTTATATATATAAAAAAAATTGTCTCATGAATGTTCGAATCATCGAGTGTATTGCAGAACGCCAGTGAATGAAAAGTGTTAACTAAAATCACATAACGAAGCTTTCTTATGCATCCAGGTTAAAAACCTAGCTCAAGAAACAGATGCACTGTTCACTTATCTCAACAAACTCCTTCTTCCAACAAATGGATTATCAGTTGTTGTTGATAATTCACAGCTAGGCCATGAAGCCTTCATTCAGTTTATTCAGAGATGCAACGAAAATGGAAGAGAGATCGTTGGTCATTACACCTTGAAAGGTGAAGTTACTGAAGAATCAATATTGGCATTGAATTTGTATAGAAGCAATAGTTTGTTTTCTGGTGTAGAACATAGCACTTTCTTAAGGGTGATAAACATGACAGAGGAAATGGGTCTCTCTCCATTCAATGAGAATTTGAAAATGTTTGCAACAAAACGATCGGTTACAGGCATAACAGGAATTTGCCACAAGCCGAGTTACATCTACTTCATGGCTGATTATGAAGAACCATCTTCAAATGCGTCTTATATTATCAAGAAGGTAAATGGATGCAGAACAAGTGGCAATCGAACTAGTTACATCACATGTTTTTCAAGGTGTGAAGCATTATATTGTGAATCACTATACTGCTACATGCGAATTTATATTGTAGTCATACTTTGTCGAATCAGAACTGTTTTTAGCTTGTTATTTTGCAACAAATACATTAAGAAGCTAAATACCACGTGGTAATAGGATTCTTGAAAGTGTGGCGCTGTATATGCAATTACAAAGGCATTACCAAAAAGTAAGTGCAAATCAGCAAAATGTGACGAAATGGAATAAAAACGTCAGAAAGGAAAATGTGCTGCCGTGTACAATAGGGTGGTTAGGCCTCATGGTCATAGAGTTCTATATTCCCTGCAAAAATCTCCACCAGAAAGAAAATGAGTTTATATATTAAATAAAATGTAATTCCGAATTAACGTGGGCAGTATATCTCCCTAAACAAATGACACTTTTTATTACTTTAGAATATACTTATAATTCACTATAAGGTGTTATCAGTATGCGTCCTATAATAAGTGTAACTTATTCTTTGCAGAAATGATGAGAATGTAGTAAAACAATTAGATTTGAGTACAAACTCGTGGATAACAGCAGGCAAACCTGATAAAAACGCGCAGACCTTGCCAACCAGTGCTAATGATATTGCATCAAAGCCCATCATTACAGCTTCAATTGCCAGTAATACTCACCCATGGGCAATGCACGTCGATTTAGAAAAAACTCTCAGCGACAAAGGCGTCTGTGGAAGGAAAGGAATGAAGGGGGTCAGATATAATGGCTCCAAAGCAATTGAAATATGCGCATATGGCTTTGCAATTGACATCTTTCATTTACTTCGAAAGAAACTAAATTTTGATTACAAGATAATAGTATCAAGGGATGGAAATTATGGTTCATTTGACAAGGAAACTAATACGAGTAGTGGAATGGTCCGTGAAGTCGTTGAAAAAAATGCTGATATCGCACTGGACTTAATAGAGAACTCTCCTCGCTCGCATGTGCTCTGGTTTTCAAAATCATATGCAATTTCTTGTATAGGATTAATGTACGTCAAAGGAGGTCTATTCAATAGCTCTGGGATATTCAGACCTTTTCACTTGAATCTTTGGATTGGGTTCCTGAGTTCTGTTGTGTGTGTAATCATATTTATTTGGGTATTGGAAAGATCTAGCCCATATGGCTGTCACAAAACGAATCAAAGGGTTACCTGTGATGATGATCGCACATTCAATATCGTCGACAGTGCTAATTATGTTTGGGGTACGTATTTTACAGGAGAGATAATTGTGGAGAAGCCAAAATCATTTGGAAGTCGAGTAACAATTATTGTCATATCAATAGTTGCAGTTGTAATTATTGCTTCCTACTCTGGAAATCTGATCACATATCTCCTTGTTGTGGATGAAATGCCTCCAATCAACGGCCTCCAAGACGAAAGGGTAGGTGATGAGTTTTTAGTCGGTTCACAACAACTGATCATGAGAGGAAAAATTGTTTTGTATTGCAGATCATTGCCTAAGATACTCCAATATATGTTAACTTGCTTTTTAAAATAGTTTTTACTAACTGCCTTTAATCGAGCTGAAGCTACAAGGGTACAACCTCTTGCCAAAAGCCTTAGAATGCTTGCACTGTTTCTGTTGCTGATTGCATAGCATTCCCCTCTCACCTAAGAACAATGTTAATATTGCAATAACTGTCAATGCTCCTTGCATGTGTACTTACTAGTGTAATACAGAGATTCAAACATAAGAGTGATCTTCAAATCATTCATCATCAAAGCTTCAATTTGCAAATTCAATCAATCCCATGATTCCATGGATCATGTGACTTAATTTACACTGCCATATTTCAATACTATATATATATATATATATATATATATATATATATATATATATATATATATATATATATATTTGT
>WIPJ01033448.1:250719-287627 GCA_018155075.1 Cassiopea andromeda | reverse complement strand
CATCAGCATCATCATCATCATCACCACCACCACCACCATCATCATCATCATCATCATCATCATCATCATCATCATCATCATCATCATCAATTTATTACTATTGCTATTTACTATTTAGCTAAAAAACTAATTAAGGCCAACTAATGCTAAAACTAAAGAGAAAAAGAGCTAAGAACGATACGATTACAAAAAAGTGTTACAAACTAATCTAAAAAACCTAAATCCTTAACAAAAACTTTACACAATCTGCAGTTGCAGCAAATTCCATCCTACTGTCTTATTCTCTTTTTAAATTCTTCCAAAGTGTCACTGGCTTTCAGACTATTGGGCTGTGATGACCATAAGGAGCAGCCTCTAAACTGAATAATTTCTGTGCCATGTATTGTTGTTATATTAGACTATATTAGAAAGTGACATAAAATTCCATTCGTTGCAATAGCCTAAAAGTCTTTAAAAGCAAAAGGGTCCTACAAGTCAAAGAACTACCGAGAAGGTAAGCAACGAAAGGTCAACGTCGTTGGGCGTTCCGTCTCAAGTATTGGCAATTTGTTACCCAACGACTCGCTCCGAAACTCAACCGAAGTTAAGTAAAGTTAGTGGATAGTTTGGAAGAGTTGATGCGCCACTTGACAAGAGCATTGCAGCGGCAATTGATACAAGAAAGGATGAAGATAATGCGATAACAGTGAAAATCCAATGAAAACTGGCACCTGCTACTATTCATCAGTTCTATCAGCATTTTAAGAAACCAAAACTATACCAAAATTCATGCATGTAAAGTCTAAGGATTGGTCATAACAGAGAATGCGTAGAAAAACAAGGTACTTAGATAGCGTCCTTCACTTCCGCAGATGACACAAAGTGGATTTTCTTATACTATACAGTTTGCTCAACTAAACGAGTGTCTTATTCTCATAGGCGCAGGAGGACTTAAGATTTACGAGAGTTGTGAACTTTCTGCCCGAATGAGTAAAGATATCTAGAGAGCAGCCAGAAAATTACCTATTGTTCTTTGAGGAAAATTGCACGAATGCAAAGGATTTCTGTCGAGCTAAGGGGGCTGCAGCCCCCCTGCCAACCCCCTCCTACTCTTATGCTTGTTCCACGAAAACCTATACCCTATCATGAGCATAAGTACAAAACGTCGAAGAGAACAACACAAACAATCATCGTAAGGAGTTTAATGACAAGATAGGAAATCTGGCATCTCAGTGTTCAACGCTGAAGTGCCCGAACGCCAATGCGAAGGAGTTGATCTGGGAGCTAAATGCATTTCTACACCTTTAGAAAGTTAGGTGAACGCCATGAAACTCATGAAAGGCTTTCCCCAAAAGCATAACATAAAAACATCAAAGCGAAGCTATGTAAGTAAAACTATTCACCAACTACAACAAGCGACTGGGAAACGCCAGTGCATAACAGAAACTGCAGAAAATAGTACATCTTCATCGTATCCTGCTATAAGCTGTGGCAGAAATAGAAGCTATGTAAAGTCTCAGTTAATTCCTGTCACTCCCTATGTGTGTAGAACAGTGATCATTGGTTTAGAGGACTCAACAATCGCTGAAACGAGGCTACCCATAACAATAGTCTGGCGCCAAGCGGAAATATCAAAGGCACCGGCAAGATTCTGCTAGCTTTCGTAGATCCAAAAGAGGCTAACAACCAGAGTTACCTCTTGCACAAAATACTTCCTCATTTACGTCATAAGAAACACTGGAAAAGAGTTCTACAATAGCGCATTTAGAACGATACTGAGGGTACGTTCAATTTCATATATCTAGCCCTCAATCATCTATACACACGAACCTATTGCTCCAGAACTCTTATATATTCAGCAAGAACGTGGCAATTTTTTCCTATCATGACAATTTTCATTTCATTTTCATTTCATTTAATATATTTAAGGAGGGACACAATGGGTATCGACTTGCAGCTCTAGCAGCGGCAGTTTAGCTATGGCGGCTGCACGTTGCAGACCCGTCATGGATATAGAAGTCCAGTCCAGTGTATGGACAAAGAAATGCTGAACGCAAAGAAAATTTTCCCTCACGCGGGAGATTTAATCCTCGTACACAATAGCTCTTAGCCACGGTTGCAGCCGCGCAATGTTTGAAATGAGACTATGCCAGCCACGCAAGTCTTCTGGCAAGGCAATTTGAAATATTGTATAGCCGCTATTCAACAGCACAAAACGCACCCCAAAGCTACATGAATCCAACACAATTTCCTAGGACACGAAGCAGCTCCCAGCGCATCATTCAAAGTTTCCAATCTGGAGCTGAACTAGTGACTGCAAGAAAGCGTAACAAGAACACCAGACTTACGCACGTAGGTCTTGCCATGGGATAATTGTAAACAGCGTTGAAAAAGCATATTTTACTGTCTGACTTTATAATTCATGTCTAACAAAGGGAGCTAATGGTAAGTCTCGAAGTAAATGCACTGTTGACAATTGAAAACAAAATGTTGAACAAAAGTCAAACAACAGTTGAGTCTTGTTTACTCTGACAGCAAATGATTGTCCAAATGCAAACAAGTAACCTTTTGTCCTGTGCAATTACCTTACAGACCTGCTAGCTAAGACAGGTAAAGAAGAAACGAACTCAAAATAAAACAGTAGACAACTTACGACTGATTGCTGTCTTTGCTTGCTGATTCTGAATATGGTCTATCTCTTTGTCGCCGATTTTTAAACCAGTTGCTTACTTGAATCAATGTAAGACCAGTCATTTTAGCTAACAGCCTTTTATCTTGCGGCGACGGATACTTGTTGCGCGCGTACGCGTCGCGGAGTATCTGCCTTGACTTTTCTTTGAAACAATACACTGTTTCTTCGCCGTCCCATATAGTGCGCGGCAGCGGATATTTTCGTCTAATTCTGTACTTCTCTACAGCACCTAACGGCCTCTGACGCATTTTCTCGGCTTCTGCATAGTGTGCTTCGTACCACATTGACTGAAGCACTCCATGCGAATTCGGATTAAACTCGTGACTTTCTAAAATATTATACAGTTCTCGAAACTGGCCTTGATGAAAGGAGACGTGAGCACGGGCTTTTAAAACACTTTCATTATTGCTGATAATTTCAGATCTTGGCAAGGACCAGAGAAACCTCGTTAGCCTGTCCACTTGCTGGCCTTGTATCAACGCATCGCACACACACGCAATTTGTTCGGTGGTGAACTGTGAAACCAAATTCGTTTTGCCATTTAAGTCTATTTGATCCTCCATACATGACATACCCTCTGACACAGAATCTGTTTTCGATGCACGGCCTCTACTCTATACAAGTTTCTATGCTGTAATCTGCAGATTTGCAGCGTATGGAATTTCAAAAATAGCTGCAATGCGATATGGTCTTAGCAGAAATGCAAACACCCACTTTAGATATGAATCGCCGGCTCTTGCTTTCTACTTCTGATATCATCTTACGTGCATTATCAAAGTATACTGTTGTTATTGTTTCAGCGTTGTCCTTGTCACAGGTGACCAATGAGTTAGAAGCGAGTTGATCTGGGGATCAAAAGCGGAAGTGTATAGCTGAACTAGAATGATCTCAGCATCAAGTGTCATGAGGCTCCAACCTACATACAAGAACCGCAATGGAGAACTTGTTGACAAGGTATCATTGCTTGTTGATTGTTTCATTTACTTCAAGGCTACAACAGGCCGTTCCCGGAAATTTTTCTTGAGATCTTGTAGGACTTTAGTGTTGCCGACAAAAATACCTAAAACTTCCTAGATTTCTAGAGCACATTTTGCCGACAGAGGTGGCAAAGGTGGTGAGTTGCTAACAGGACGTATGTCTGGGGGGCTTGATACCTCCAAGCCCCACTGTAGGAACGAGCCTGGACTGCAAGCAAAGCTATAAGAGGGGGAGAGAGAGAGCTCAACTGTGTTAATACAAGAGTAAAAGGTCTTTTACGGTTCTCACATGCATATGATTGACCATACTCTGCTTTTTTTCAAGTACAAAGGACGTATCTTTATACCCAAAAGGGGCATTCCCCAAATATCTAAATCAGGAGTGCCCAGACTTTTTGCAAAGAGAGCAAGGTTTGTGAGGTGAGAACAGTGGCATGGCGAGGGTTGCATCTTAAATAGGGGGCAAAAGCAGGGTGTGGCCAGGGAGGATGGGGTACAAATTGGTGCAGCTCCCGGGAGTAGCTTGGGGGATAAAGGGGCATAGCCTTCTGTTATACCCAGTGTTAAAGTACCATCTGCCACGAAGAAGGAAAGAGTTATAAGGGTCAGGGGGCTGAGCCCCCTTGGAAGATTCTTGACCACAGCCTTTAAATATCAGATAAACGCCCTTTTGGAAATAAAGATGCGCCCTTTTCTAGACAGAAACACTTGCTATCTCAAAGTTACCTCCCAATTATCGATTTGATTGCAGATTTGAACATTTCATGGACACCAACATTTTCCATTGGGGGCTGCCCACTCAGTCTGACATTCTTTGAACAATGACCACTGTACATTCACATGTAATATGTAACTATAGCACTTTTATATGTGCTTATTTGTATGTATTTGCTTTTGTTTTGCATTGTTTTGAACAATCAACATTGTATCAATAATGCAAAAGTACATCCAAAAGTAGTGATATTATCATAGAAACTACCATTTCTATGGTTATACAGCAAATTCTCTTTTAGCCTCCCTCTCAATTAAGTCCCCCCTCTCCAGCAAGCCCACTTTCTGGACCGAGAAATTTATTAAGCCTCCCTCTCTGTTAATCACCCCTAGAAAATATCGAGTAGGAACGGGGGTGTGGGGGCTTGCCCCCAGAAAAACTGGTAGAGTGACGGTTTCCACAACGAAAGATAGGAGATGTACTGAAATCTCATTAGAATGCATACCATACATTTTGAGAATGTAAAAGCAAAATATAAAAAATTCTACTTGTAGACGGTGGAAAAAGGGCACTTCTGCCTCCCTGTCACTGCGCTTTACAAGGTTCACACAAACTCCTCTAACAACATTTCCACAACTTTTCTAAAACTTATCAAAAGCTAAATTACCAAATTCCAAAATCATGAAACAAATTTTTGTTTCTATTTTGAAGCGCTAGAAAATAGAAAAGCATTGTTTTAAATGCTAACTTTTACGGTTTTTTTGGTGGATTATGTCTTATATTACAAATAGTAAAATAAAGAAACATACCATATAAGAGATTTAATACAACACTAAGTTATATCCATTTCAGGGTATTTTAGAGTTTTCCCAAACAAAAATCCAAAACTTCTCCATAGCCATTTTGAAATACTTCTTTTCTTCCAAAACTTTCCGGGTCCTGGAAAATTGCATTAGCAATTTCCATAACTTTCCAGAAATATCCACACCCTTGCGGACTCTGGTGTCAGGGGAGGAGGGGTGCTGCCCCCTTTGCTCCCGTGCACCAGCATCACTGGTTTTGAGCCTAAGAATATTCTTAAATTACTCATAAAACTCTTAATTCATCATTTAGCAAAACAGAGTAATTGATATTGTATTGGTATTGCAAAAGTTACTCTACAAACAGTAATGAAACTCAAATACACAAGTCTTGATGAAGCTTGAGCCTTGCAGTGTGTGGAAAATATTCCTAAATTTCAAGGATTTTGAGCCGTAATATTCTTACGACTTTTACTCTTACAGTAGAAGAATGTAAGTATGGTAAGCAATCATGTCAGAATAAAGACCAATAAAAGAGATTGTGTCAGGGCCGGACATGGCTTCAAAAATAGGACCGGGAATATCTGATGAACGGGTAGTTGCGAAGTCAGTTAGTCACATGCAAGTCAGAGAATTCCGTGAATGAAACCACTTCAAGCTGTTTTAAAACAAATTACAGTGCAATCAAGCCTGTGTTTATATCCGCTGCCATACCGAGCATATAAGTCTAATAAGAAAGCACTTAAGGGGACTGCGCAGTGGAATATAAAATGAGTACTCTCAGGTAACAAATAAACGTTCCCCCCTGCTTATTAATTTCTGAACTTTTTTCCAACCCCCCGGACCTTATTTGGATCCCCCGATTTTAATTTTAAGGAAATTGACTAGTTCTATAAACCCCTCATTTCATTTCTTTTCTTTGTTAGAACTATTTACGCCCGATTTTCATGGCAACATAGCGCACTGCTGTATATATTTTAGTGTTATGCTCTATGAGAACCTGTTTTTCTTCTTTCCGTCCTTGTATAATCATTTAAAGCCTTTTCACAAATTCCAACTCCCCCCGTTTATTTCGACCCACCGTTTATTCAATTTCGGAATTTTTTCCGACCCCCCTGTCTATTAGGACCCCCCGTTTATTTGGCACTTGACAGTACGTAGTAGAATTAAAGCGACTGCGCAGTAGAAAAAAGTGAGAGTGAGTGAAGGTAGCCAAATATTGGTTCATGTCTTACTTCATCATAAACAGTGTTGATACACCATACGTCAATCAAAATTCCCTGATTTTTCCCTGACCAATAGTCAAAAACCCACTTTTTCCCTGACGCCAATTTCATATATTTATAAAATAGGTTAAAAAAAATGAAGCCTAACAGATAGGTAATGTACATATATTTGCTATACCACTATGGAAAGTGATAAAGTTTGCATTGAATGCCAACAAATTGAACAGCCACTTTGCGAACAACCATCCAAAGAGATCACGAAAATAATACATAGACTAAATAATTTTTTTTCCTTGACTTTCCCTGATTTTAATAAAAATTATACAAAATTCCCTGACTATTCCAGGTTTTCCCTGACTTTTCGTAAAAAATGGCCTATTTTCCAGGTTTTCCAGTTTCAGTATGAACCCTGATAAAGAAAAATAAAATTGGAGCAGAATAATAAGTATTGTATCAACAGCGCAAAAATTAATCTAAAACCAGTAGTTTATCTCGAATGCACAAAAACTTCAAATCTTAATGAAGCTTGAGCTTTGCTTAATTTAAAAGTGTTCTTAAATTTCAGCGATTCTGAGCTTTAATATTCTTGTAGAGTTTATTACCATAAACTTGATTTAGTCCTTCTCGTATCTGTTGCACGAACACATTTTCCTACAAACATTTTGCACAGCATGTCCACATTTTCCATTAGGTTCGTTTTCAGTTCTGATTCCGTTTCTCAAAATAAGTACTGAAAACGGGACAAAATTCGCTTTCGAAGTCTATGCCAGAAATGTGCTTAGACACTGTTCTTTGGAGGGGGCGGTTTGGAAACATTTGACCTAAAATGACTAAAAACAAAGATAACGGAATACATCATGATCAATGAGATGTTACATCTCTTGCAGCATGATCACCTTTCTTACAAGTTCATACATGTCAGGGTGCGTAACCCCCCACGTCCCCAATAAACGCATCTCTGGCCAATGCAGGTAAGTTCCGTGTCTTTCCGTGCTTTTTCAGCGTATCCATGTTAAGGCCTAGTGACAGACATGCAAGAGTGCTCCCTGAGGCATCGTTCTAGTAAAAGTGTTGTGAAGTAGCTTAGTAGAGTTTTAGTAATGTTTCCCAAATTTTTCTATTGAATGTACATAAAAATGCCTGTTAGACAGTTTACTTAGTAATGGGTAAAATAGATGATTTCTTTTATTTAGAAATAGGGAAAATACACACATTTCATACGCTAGTAACACGTATGCACATCCAGTACAGGTTTTCTTCCTTATAAGAGACATGACTTTAAGAAACATGAGGCTAAACTTAGGCAAAAATTAAGAAAAATTTAAGAAACAGGCAGGCTGAGTTTCAAACAATAACTTGAAAAAGCTAGTTTTTCAAGGAAATCCTTTTTTTAAGCAATAAATATTTACAACTACAACAAGGTATAGCTAATTAAAAATTTTTCTCAGAAAAGAATGTAGCATCAAATACCAACTACATCACACTAGAAGACGATTGACAGGACGAAACCGCAGGAAGTGTGATCAAGCACATCTCTCCTGCAGCCAACAAAAAAGCAATGAACAATAAAAAATGACATATATCTAACAAAAATAAAGTTTTATTTCAATAGGGATCTTCTAACCACAAAACCCTTCCAAAGATATCTCCTTAGACGTCTCCAGAGATGTAAAAAGATATATAATTCAATATAAGCTGTGGCTATGTTCTGGATCAAGGAAATCCTTAATCAACCTAGAACCAAAATCGATAAAGCATTTGCTGCATGCCTCACACAACCTGAACATCCTTGTTCTTGCAGCATAGTGGCCTAGTCTGGGTCGTCGTTACTATTGGAAGTTTTAGGAATATAAGGACCATTTTTAATAATTTCAAGGCCCGATTTGGCGAAATATTAAGAAACATCCAGGCTGAAGAAAGGAAGTTTGCTTCTTATGAAAAATGTGTGTACATGAAATGGTAATACAAGAAGATAAATGAAACTTGTATGACAGATTCATTCACAGCATCTTTTTCAAAGCTACAACACACATTTCTAGCCTTTGCAGGGATTACATTTATACCTCTTTCACCAAGGATTCCTAAGTTGGGGGAGCAAGAGGGGCAGTTGCCCCCTATGCCTCTTCCATGGGGGGCAAGAATTGCCCTTCATACTGAACTCTTTCCATTTCTCCTATCTTGTCAAGAGACATTTTCCGGCGTTGTAGATAGCTTGGTTCAAGAAAATTTTTCTGGGGCAAGCCCCCAGACCCCCAACTTGACATGGTGTAACTATAAGACCAAGATACTAAACATTGTCCTTCTAGAAATACTTTGAAGACCAAAATCCACCCCTATGGAAGAACATACATTTACATAGATGTGCCCTCAGGGGAAGCCTTGCCCCCCTGCCTTACGTACATCCTTCCACGCCGCTGGATTGTTGGTGGAACAACAGATATGAATGCATTGACAATAGTTCATTGGATAGGCAAGATTAAAGACTTTTTGAATAAAACAGGTACTATATTTGTTTAAAGTTACAAAGACGATAAATTATATGGCAAATCCATTTATTGATTAACTGCGTTAAATGCACCATGTGATGGTCATAACGATTCATAAGTTAAAATTTTGGATACAGAATGAACAGTATACACCCTTTTTTAAAGATTTTTCGGCACAATACAGAAGCTTTCTAAACATTTTCACGATTCCAGTATCAAACGCTCTCAGGAACTTAATAGCAAAAATGTTGAGTTCCAGTGTTTGCGAATGCACATTAATGGAAAGCGAAAATGTTCCTTGTACATCTAGAATTATGATAAATCTTAGTGAGCAACAGAAGTTAAACTGTTGGGGGAAAGCAAAATAAAATATATAGCATTTTCTACAAAGATAAATCGCGTTTTAAACACATGTACACTTTCTTAGGTCACTGTGCACGCATGCACTTCATTCATTCAAAATCCAGTACTGAACTTTCTTAACTTTTGAGCAGCTTCCATAGTATTTCTTCCGTTTATGAATCTGAAAATAGCATTTCAAGGCCAAATATCTTATTTACAAAAGTTATATTTCGTTCTTCATGGCATGGGCCCCTGGCTTGGAAAATTCTAAGTTGTACGCCTGGTAAACTGCAAGCTATCGACTAAGGTGCTCTACTTTGGAGGTGAAGGTTAGAGAAGTTGAAAGGTTAAATATGAGGACGTTTCCTGCTTTCTTAGAATAGTCTTTCGCTCTTTGTCTACCTTATCATGTTTCTGGTCCTACGCATGTCTGCTTGACAACCATCCACAGAAAACCACAACAACATGTCCTGTCTGCAGAATATGACAATCCAAATTCAATAGGGACTATCATAATCTTTGCCAAAATTCTCAAATTATGTACATCGAAAACCTATTTACAAAGAATGGCACCTCAATTGCTGCGAAACTGCTTTTTTCAATCTTTTGGGCAATAGACAAAGCCGTCACTAAGTCTTCTAATAGCTGAATATGTGGCCAAGGTGACCCTGAAAAAGAGATGAAATTATGAGACGAATAACAACGAATCTAGAAAATGATCAAACACGTACCCATAAATTGATCTAGAGATTATTATAATATCCGTCAGAATCTATGTATGCATTCATAAACTGTCAGGCCAGGACTTATTCGAGATCTGTTCTGTTATGAAAACTATTAAAAGTCTTTCACGGTAATATGAACAGTGACATAACGCTGATTGAAGCATTAACTATATACAATGAAGTGCATGGGTACTTGTCACAATGTAAACTAGGCCCTTAAAGAAACTGCTTATCAACTATTGAAGTTAAATGTAGGTTAAATTGAAGTAAAATCTATCTAAGCTCCATGTTTCTATGTTGTACATATACCTTTTATTTATAAGAACACCTAATTTTACCACAGCACGAAAAAGCGACAACATTCATTTCACATACCAAAAGTTTTTTTCGTCCGACACTCATCAGAGTATGAAAACGTCGGATAGTGACCTAAAGATTAACCGAAATATATATCCAGGTGCGGTTACATGTGATAGGACGTTTTCTTACTCTGATGAGTGTCGTACGAACAAAGCTTTTTGTATGTGAAAAGGATGTTGCCAATTTTTCGTGCTGTGGTAAAGTTCTGTAGTACCAACAGATTATATAAATACCCAATTCTTCGATGAGCCTCGAAATTTTTAAATTCTTTTGTTTTTGAGCCTTAGATTATTCTTAAATTATTCCTAAGTTCTAAAGGTGTAACTCCGCTTAAAAATCAAAGGAATGAGTTCAGAATTTTGATGATAACATACTTCGTCATAAAAAAACAAAAATGGACAATATAATAGATATTGTATCGACGATGCAAAAGTTAATCTACAAGCTAATCTTGATAAAGCTTGAGCTCTGCATTATTCTCAAAATATTCTTAAATTTCAGCGATTTTACGCCCTAATATTCTTATAAACTTTATTCCTATAGAAAAAGTGTGTACATGACGCTAAATATATCTAGGTACAATGAAAGTAATCTAACGAACTAAGCACTTTTTATAAGAACCAGTAAAATTGAGGTTCAGGCTGGCTGTTCTTAATTTTTGCAAAATTTTAAGGCTGAATTGCTCTTCATTTATTTTTATATTGATTGGGTGTAGGCATTTAGACATACATAGAAAACTAATATACAAGACAACATTGGATGTTTTGATTGATTGAGACCCCATTAGCAAAATGTTGCATCCAAGATGGCCTTTCTTGCATCTCAATGTTTTTTATTGAAAAAGCCTATAAACATAGACAATGCTAGCGCAGTATCTAGTTTCGCTAGGGGCAACCAATTCGAGAAAATCAAGGGGGGAGTGATAGGCCATCAATTCTCCTCAGGCTACCAAGGAAAGAAAATTTCATGTCCTTATGTTAGTGAAAAGCTTATGCGTCATTGTTCAAAAATAAATTTACGACAGTGCTTCAAGCTCAGCCTTGTTCTTCATTTATCCTTAGTTTCCCTCAAATTTCTGGTTCGCGTTCTTGTGAAATTGTTCTTGTAAAAAAAGAGTGTGTTTGGATTATTTCCTTACACTACCTTTCAGCTTCACATATCTTGGCATGATTTTGGTTATAGCAGAAGTTGATAGAACAATTAGTACTCTTAGCTCATTCTTTAATTCCTTTGAGCTACTAGCGAAGGCAAAGGTAAGCAAAAGCTGATAATTGCAAAATCACAAAGTCTAATGTTCCGTCCACAAAGGTCACTGTACAGTCCATTGAATAGAAATGGCTCCAATGTATTCTTAGTTTCAAGTTCATGAACTCCGTTACTCTTTCTTTATAAAAATAAAATTTATAAGAATTCAAGCTGAAAAGCGCTGAAATTTATGAATAATTTAAGACTAATGCAAGGCTTAAGACCTAGAACGTTTGTGCATTTCAGTTTTAGTATTATATGTAGCTTAACTTTTGCCCTTTCGATACAATAGTGAATGTTCTATTCAGCTTTCGGTTTGCTTTCTGATGAAGTAAAATATCAGAAAAATTTGTATTTCTCATTTCATTTTCAGGCGAAGTTACAACTTTGGTAGTTAAGAATAATTTAAGAATAATCATAGACTCAAAATCAGAAAAACATAAGAGTATGCTCAGCAAAACTTAGGTATTCTTATAACAAAGAATGTATTCCGTTTGCTATGTGGATTTCTGAACTGCTGTTAACTTTAATTTTCTTCTTGTATGCTTACAACTGGTCTTTCCTTCATCTACTTCCTTCTGATTCCTTTTTCTTCTTCCTATCCCCTCCATTTTTTCTACGAATTTTGGGGAATTTTTGTTATTTTCGTTTGCTATTTTTTTATTGGTTCTAGGGAATCTCAGACGAAGAGCGTATCTTTTTTATAAGAAACAATTTCTCTGGCTTCAGCCTGGATGTTTCTTAATATTTCGTCAAATCCAGCCTTGAATGTCTCTTACAACTATAGACTTCCATTGACAAAAACAATCCAGATTAGGCAATCTTATTGCAAGAAAAAGGATGTTCAGGTTTTGTAAGGCATGTAATGGTTGTTCATTCTATTTTCTTTCGAGCTCGATAAAAATTTACAAGCAAAAAAAATTTTTGAAAGTTATTATTTGAAACTCAGCCTCCCTATGTTTCATATTTTTTGCCTAATTTCAGCCTCGTGTTTCTTATAAAAAAACGTATAAAAGAGACTTCTCCGAATGATATTTCTCTCAAAGATACGCACGTCTTGGCTGATAATATACACGACCAACATGTTGTCAAATGTACACATTTCACGAAGCAAGAAGCCTACTCCTGCAAGAAATTCTCGAAATTTTGATTCCACCTTAATAACTAGCATAACGAAGGATTCACAGGGTTTTCGTTGAGCTGCCTCCTGATGAACGAACTGCACACACATTTTATTATAAATAAACTTTCTATCTTCATCTTGGATGTTTCTTAATATTTCGTCAAATCCAGCCTTAAATGATTCTTAATTGTTCCATGAATTCCAATGATTTTCAGGAACAACAGCAACTTAGGTTAGGGAACTGTGATGCACGAAATAGGATGTTCACGTTTTGTGAAGCATGCAGTAGATGCCTCTATTCTATCTTGTTTTAGGTTTATCAAAAACTTCTTACAAAAACAGTTTCTTCAGGTTATTACTTGAAATCCAGCCTGCCTGTTTATTACTTTTTGCCTAATTTTCAGCCTGATGTTTCTTATAAACGTGTTTCTTATAAGAAAAGAAAGTGCACCAAACACAAATGCAAGTTTGATATTCTATGACTCCCAGTTCGCGCTTGCTACACGTTTTTTTTAATAAGGAAAACATTATTTTGCCTAAGCCTCAATTTTCTTAAATTTTCCCGAAAGTGAGCCGGAGATTTTCTTAGCTTTCACTGAGATAAACTGGCTAAAATGGGTAACCCTTTCTTTCCTAATCTTATATACTCGAAATTGAATTCCATCTTTAACATTTTAAATGTAATAATGACATAATATCGATATTTGGCTAATAAAAACACTGAACTTTGGAAATTGAGCCTCGTGATTTTTTGATTAAGATTTTGGCCATTTGAGCCTCATTTTCTTATAAACTGTTTTCTTATAAAAAATGTGTACCTTGCCACTTTGGTACTAATTGACAGCCCGAACTGTTTGCGGTTAACACACGCTTGTTTTTCTTACAATCATACATGACGCATTTGAAGGCTGGAAAATGTACACTTAAGATGAGATCACAAAGATCATGTTGAACAATAACCAAATCTTACACGGTCATGCAAGAGGTGTCTTCTACGCAATGCGGTTTAAAAGGCTTAAAATATTGTGTTGCATACACTGCTCCGAAAGTTGATATGTTTAAATATCAGTGTTAGTTCAAATACTTGGATAATAAATGCCTTAATGCTATCATTTTAGGCTACTGAAAAAGAGCATTAAACAAGCTGTAACTGAAATTCCTTGTTAACTCTGTAATTAGCTTGATGCAACATTTTCTTCCAGTGTGCTTTTGAAGTTTACACTCCCATTTTTACAAGAATGTCTCAATTTTCGCTGAGACTCGATATTCCTATATCATTTGGTTTTGAGCCAACGATTATTCTGAAATTATTCCATTGATTTTCAGGTGAAGTTTAAAGTGCAGCTTCGCCTGAAAATTAATGGAATATATTCAGATGTTTATTGGGTATCTTGCTTTATCATAGGGCTCAACAAAAGTTGGACGCAAAGATAATAAATACTCTATCCGCTAGTGAACAGGTTAATCTAGAAGCAGTAGTATGCATTGAATACACAAAAATTCTAAGTCTTGATGAAGCTTGAACTTTGCATTATTCTTAAATCATTCTTAAATTTAAACGATTTTGAGCCTTAATATTCTTATAAACTTTATTCTTATAAAAACACAGAGTGCACCTTAAGTGCATCAACTTAAAATTTGCCAACTCCTTGAAAACTTTTATATATTATTCTCAATCGGGTACTGGAATACGTTTCTTCTTCTGGACAAATAAACAATCCATAGATATCCATATCTATAGGGGGTGTTCAGATGTCTGTTGATGTCTCACTTCATCATAAAGCAAAATGAAAGTAGAACGGAACAACAAATGCTTTATCGACAATGCAATAATTAATCTGCAAACAGTTCTATAACTTGAGTGCACAAAAATTTTAAGCCTTGATGAAGCTTGAGCTTTGCTTTATTCTTGAATTATTCTTAAATTAAAACCATTTTGAGCCTTACTATTCTTATAAACTTTATTCTTATAAAAGAAAACAGAGTGCAAAATAAGTGCGCTAACTCAAAATTTTCCAACTCCTCGAAAACTTTCATATATTATTCTTCAATCGTGTACTGGGAAACGTTTCTTCTCATAGACAAATAAGCCATCCACAAATCTATAGGGGTGTACATGAGTCGCAGTCCGAATACAGCACATCTGTCGTAAATCACTAACTGTGCCATTTTTGTTGGCAAAATATTTTAATTGTTTGTATGCTAGAAATCATATTGGAAGCCAGGCCCACTACTGTCAGAAAATTTAGGTCCTAATCCCAAAACATTTCAGCCTTCCCTGCACTCATTGCTTTTGCCCCCATTGGGTGTTGCATACCATAACTAGACTCGATTTTACCTATGTTCCCCTAAGTTCCTTGGGGCTTGGAGGGTGTCTCTGAGAGGACTTTAGTTCTGGTACGAGCATTTTGGGGCCTGACGTCACCAATGGCATGCGGTGGGCCTCGAACCCAGGACCATGTTGGTCTTAGTCGAGTGCATTACCGCTAGGCCACGGCATACCATAACCATTAGGCAAAAAACATTATTAAGAATAAACAATAAAATAACCGCAAAATCAAAATTAAGCGCACCATTTTGATCATGCGTATAGCTGTGGTAATGTTATTAGGGATGAACCAATAGCAATATCTGGGAATTCTACTAGAATTGAAACACGAAGAACCAAGTGACAAGCATTATTTCAGGGTCGTGGTAGTGGACCAGAGTCTTATAAACAATGCTTTAAAAAACCAATGTTCACTGGATTCCACAATGCAAAAAGCAACACCATTAGAAGCAAAACTAAAAATTCCTAATATTCAAGTGTGACCAGGGATGCCACAACCGGGGGCATGGGGCTGTAGCTCCCCCACAATTTTACTAAGCCCCCCATCAGCACCGAAATTAATATGCACTGTCGGGACTTTAATAACATTCATGACATAATTTTTACAGCTTTTTCAGCCAATACGATAGGTTCTGTCCGATAAAATTCTTTGATACCGCTCACTGTAGGCACCTTGGCAGCACTGGCCCCCCAGCATTTTTTCTCTGGCGCCACCACTGAGTGCGACAGAAAAGAGATTTTTAGAACTCAAATATTTTAACTATTTCTGTAAAATGCATAGAGCCGGAAAGGAATTACAGTGTGATCTATAGAGCTCCTGCGTTTCAAGGGCTTTGTGGTTGGTGACATTTATGCGATCTTTTAAATCTAACATTCTTTTTATGACTGGAATATGATAGCTATAGTCTTGTTTTACAATGCGAAATTCCCATATGCTTTCGTGCTGAGTCTGCTGAGTAACAGAACAAAAAGATCCGGGTCCAGCTTAACATCAGCAAGCCCTGCTCCTGCTGAAAGCACGGCTAAGATCATTGTGATTACGTTACTGCAGGCCAAATGGGAGAATCCCTCTTTCACATGTCCTTTTTTATAAGAAATTACTTTATAAGCAACCTAGTACTAGACAGCCTGAAATTTAAGAAATTTTGAGAACCACAAGGAAAGAGGTAAGAAACTTTAGACAAATAGCACATTGAAATCGTTCCCTGGTTCAACGTAAAGCTGTACCAAAACAGTGTGAATATGAAATTGCTCTAGTCGTACTGACGCATTTTGTTTGTTGTAGGGCAAATATGCTACATTCACTTCCGTACGCTTTCACAGCAATTTAGTTCGCTAAATTAAGAAACTTTTAGGAAACTTTTAGAACTAAAATGTGGTGAAAAATCAAGATAATTTTAGTACTAAGTCTTGAGCTAGGTTTCTTATTAAAAAAAACGTGTAGTGTGCTAACATGGCTGTAAAGAATTCTATGGGAATGCTTATCACTAAGAAACTGACTGTGAGCTCCTATGCAACTATGTTACTGTAGGAACTACTTATAACCATACAATGGCATGACAGGATCTACGGTGATTTGAACATCGAAAGATTCAGTGAGTGAAATGATGAAATTCCAAGGTGACTTTTAAAAAATATCGACTGTGAGACTGACTTCAAAAAAGTACCGGCAGACTATCACTTAGGAGACTGGGAGGAGCGACGCCAGCCAACACATACTGGGAGGACTCTTTTGGTGCCACACCCATTTTATTGCTATGAAGTGACTACAGCACTATTTTAGTACAAAGACGTGCAATAAAAAGTCACGACGAAGGCGTGATAAAGAACAATAGTATGAAATAAATATAATAATTATTTGCTGAAGGCCTCAAAATCTCCTTAAAAATTCTCTCCGCAAATGTGGATCTTGGAGAGAACTAGAGGGAACATCTCCCCTCTCCCCCAGTCCTCGTGGCACCGCCACTGAGTACTGAAGAAAATCGACACATTTGTACGTGCAGCTATCGTCAGTATCTTTAAAAAAATTTTTCTCATATCTTGCTTCAAAGCATAGCCTTAAAACTCTACAGCACTACCTGTTGCGTAATGGATTAAATTTCAATATACACGTTTGCTTTTTATGAAAAAGTGGTTTATAAGAAAGTGGTACTCAGCTGCTGAAATAGTTAAGAAACTTCAGTACTGGATTGTTGATACTTGAGAAAGTTTTTTAGTGCTTATGTATCTAAAACTTGATTTATCTGCTTAGAAAATGTCATGTATGTGATGTTGGCTCCTCTCTAGCAGTTTAACTTCTGTTGTTTACTGAGATTTATCATCATTTAAAATATAAATGGAGCTTTTTCGCTTTCCATTAATGTTCATACGCAAAACATTAGAACTCAACGATTTTTGCTAAGAAAGTCTTAAGAACGTTCTGATAAAGGAATCGTGAAAAAGTTAAGAAAGTTTCGGTACTAGGCCATAAAACTGTCCTTAAAAAAAACGTGTAGTTTACTACTGATGTCATGATAACTTATACATTGTAACCTTATGATCTGAAAAACGTTATAAAATAGCAAGAACACGAAATGAAATATGACCATTTGACGACAGGAGACTTACCATAAAAAACCACTGTATTTTTGGACTGGCTCCAAACGTTTGGAAACAGCTCAAAATATAGTGATTTGATACGACACAAGTCAGCACTCGATTGCTTGTGTCTCTTTAAGTATTTCCCAGGATCCAGCAAAAACCAGGCCCTTAGCCATGGGGTGGAATAAGGTGGCAAATGCCACCCCTGGACAACAGGATACCAGCTTTTTGCCACCCCTGGGAAATCTTTTGCAATTTTTTATTGTTGCTTTATCTTTTTAGGGAGGAGAGATCTTCTGAAATTTTGGTTCAGCTCAACCTCGGTCTTCATGTCATACTAGAAAGTTCAATCTTTTCCTGCACATACATTATCCATTTGATTGTGATAACAGCAGTTTACTTGTTGAAGTGTATATCCTGTATAAATATTCGTCTTATTATATATATATATAAATATATATATATATATATATATATATATATATATATATATATATAATATTGAGTATAAAATAAGCCCTCAGATTCTTACCATGTGATTCCTCCAAGGCACTTTGGCTACCCCTGAAGCATAGGCCTAGCTACGGGGTTAACCCACAAACGTATACTTAAGATAATATTCAGAATGATGCAAATAAAATCTCTCCCAAAGCATCATTGTCTGGAAAAGCTGGAGTTTTGGGAGTGCCATCCTTTTTAGTTAAAACGCTGTAACTACTCTCGGTGTCTTAGCATGGATAGAAAAAGAGAATAATCTGAAGGGGGTGATTTAGATGTCTGAATGACCTAAAATTTAATTTCCCTCAGCTATTTTCATAGCATGCACATATTCCAACATCCCTCTGCGTTTTTTGAGTGTTAAAGTGTAAACAAGAAAAACAACTGATAATGTATCAATGACATGAAACCTCGAGCCTGGCACACGCAGGACCAATTGAAGAGCAAAGTTTAAAGGGTGTGGTGTCGCCAAAGTTTTAAACTGGTCATATGTGCTAGTTGCGCTTTTCAAGAAACATCGAGGTGGTTAGCAACGGTGCTGAATTCATCGAGTATTTCTCAATCCTAATTCTCAAATTTTATAGAATTGTGTATAAAAATTTACCAAGACTTGCCCAAAATTTCATACACAATTCTACAGAGTCCAGAAAAATGTCGAACCTTCCTCCAGCAGTAACTTCTTAATGGATAACCTTCCTCATTATACAGCATCGATGTGAAGTTTCCCATATTGTCCCTATATTTTCCTCATGCCAAATGACCTGATTTGCATGCATCAGAACTTCCTCAAACGAGATTTGTTCAAACAATTACTAGGCCTTCCTCAAAACTGGCACAAAGTTTAAGAAACATTCCTCCGATTCACAGCCGTGGAGACGTGACTTTTTCTGGACTCTGTAATTCTATAAAATTTGAGAATTAGGATTGAGAATTTTTAATGTTATATCAAATTTTTTGTGTGAAAGCAAGGGAAATAGATGATTTAAAAAGTCTACTTCGAAAGCGTATGACAGATTCGCTAAAGTCACTTTGGGTTTGAGGTACCGAAATAAAAGAAGTTCAGGTCTTCACATATCGCGATCTAAAAAGCAACGGAAACATTTGTGAAATGTGAGGACTTTGAAGTTAAATCTTGCTCCATGTCCGATCTCATCGATCAAAACAGAAATCATTGCTTCGACGAGTTTAGAGAGCAGGTGCGCTTGTGGTACGACAAGGTTCTAGTTGCCGATAACAAGAATTGTGCACTACATATTGTTACTACAACACGAAAAAGTGGCAACAAAAGGTCAAAAGTCTGCGTCGTTGGTGCTAGAACCAGTTACCCGTCCGTTTTACCTTTGATTACACCCTGGACGACCAATCCCTAAACAAGTTGTTAGAACTGGTAATATGACAACCAGTCAAGTAAATTTTATGGCGCGCAAGACGAGAAAAAAACCAAAGCATGCTTTTGAAATATGAAGACAATATTTTTGTTACATATTTCAACTTCACAATACGAAAATTCAATCAATAATACGACTTCAATTTTAGAATAAGACAATAAGAATTTTGCCAAATTAAAACCATGTTCCATTCACCTTGTTACATAGTTGTTCTTTGCCAGGAAAACCTTTGACTTATATATTTTCATTTAAAATTGTTTCCATACACTATTTTGATAAAAGGCGGCCAATCTTAGAACTGGGCTGCCGCGACTCATTCAAGAAACAATTTTGGATTTTCTTTGATATTTTCAATGAAATGCTGCTCATTTCCCCTAATTTTTCCTGATACTCCTATAACCTTCAACTACTATTTATCATTTCATTGGACAGATATGGGGTTTCGGGGGCTGTGAGACTATTTTTGGCTGTTGGAATTTTTGGTTTCACAACAAAACTGAGCTACGCTTCATATTGACTTCATAGAACGAGATACTATACAAGTTAGCAACAATCACACTCAACTGGAATGTGTAACGTATGAAGAAAGCAATTATTCTTAAATCTTCTCTGATTTTCCTATATCTTTTGGAAAATTTTTCTTTTCCTCTGATTTCCCCTGAGTGAAGATCAAATTCCCTGATTTTCCCTGACTTCAGGGATGTAGTGCTAAATTTGTGACAGGGGAGGTGCAAAACAGAATTTTTGAGACCACGACCTTTTAGATGTGTGCAAAATAACTTCAACCCATTCATCGATATTCCATTGAACTTGTTACACGCTATAGCATTATAATGAAAACACTTATCGAGGTGCGTTTGTAAATCTTGAGCAAGGTAAACAATGCTAAGAAAAAGTTTCAAAAATGCGACATTCAAATGGAGCCTGAGCCCCCCAGGGCTAAACCGCTGGTCTGATTGTTTCAGTTCTTAAACCAGATGGACCGCGACATGGTTCCGTTGTCCTAATTGACAAGCACTGCAATATACCTTAATACACGAAATTAAAGGAAAACATCAAATAGCACGAACAAAATTAACGTGGACCAACTTAACCCGAATTGGCTAAAAAACGTTTCATGAACATTAAGTAAGAGACCGATCATTACTTATGCTTCAAGTAGGGACTAAAGAGAAATATTTAATTGGGTAATTTTCTACGTTACCCACGCTTGTGCACTATAAAAATAGTAGTAATCCAACAAATATATAGCTATTTAAAATTTGCTACCCAACTTTGAGAGACAAAAAATTGTTATACCTAACCTTAAGGTTTTCCGAAAAATCATTTACCCAACCTATTTCTCTTCGGCCCCAACCTGAGGCAAAAATAATGAGCGGTCCCTAACGCGGTTGCAACTGTGTCATGCCAAGTTTACCCCGTGGATTTCTCTATGTATCAGAAAGGAGAGCCACAACGAGAAATATGTCAGCGAGTTCCTTTCCTCTTTATTTAATTCGACATTCCGTTAGTTCGACATACCATAAGATTAGGAAGTAGTCGATGTTATATAGACATAACCGATGTTAAGACACAACCAAAATGACAGAATTTTAAAGTGGCAATAGGAAGATTTATAGATAAAATTGGGGAAAACAACAAGTGGGAAATCAAGAAAAGTAAACTCACGGGGAGACCATAAATGGGAAATAAACATAAATGCCTATCTAAGGAAATACCACCAAACAGCGAAAACACTCATAATTGCCTAAATAAGCTCTCTCTGACATGTTTCTCGTCGTGGTTCTTCTCTTGAAATTTATAAATCAGCTGCGATTTCCAAGAAGTGCATCAGAAAGGAAAACAAACCGATTTATAAGGAATCACATTGTATGTATATATGATTTTGGTTCTCAAGAAGTCGTATTCTTGTATAATGTTGACAATTTCCATATCTTCTATGCTTCTTTGTTACGTCCACATTAAAGCTAAGACTTGGGAATTTCTTCTGATGAAATGTTCAAATTAACGTTTTAAGAATTAACGCCGTATGAGAATTAACGCGGGATAAGTTAACATTCGTGAAAACAAAATCGCGTTAATAAATGTACGGCTTTAATTTCGTGTAATAAGGTAACTTCCAGTGCATTGAAAATACTGGGATCAAATTCTTGGATTACTATGAGATATACAGATAGCAGGTCTATTTTTCTATAGGTGCGGTAGAATCTCTACGCTGACGAAACTAGACACCATTTGATGAAAGATTCACTCGTAACAAATTAATGACAGTACTCTAATCCATAAATTTAGAGCAGCCGTGGCCTAGCGGTAACGCACTCGACTAAGACCAACATGGTCCTGGGTTCGAGGCCCAACGCAGGCCATTGGAGGCGTCAGGAAGGGCACCCGGTCCTAAATGCTAATGCCAGAACTAAAGTCCTCTGAGAGGCACCCCCCAAGCCCCAAGGAATTGGGGAAACGGAGGTAAAATCGATTAATCTAATCCATAAAGTTATTTCACACAATAAATTACAAAATATCTTTTCATTTTTTCGGGGCTTTTGCAGGAATTTGATAGGCAAATTAAAGGATTTTGTAAATATCATTCAATAGATCTTTGAGGGTATGTCATTTTTTTGAAAAAGCTCAAATAAATGTCACGAATAAAGACAGCCCCAGTGTAAAGACACATGATCTTCTTGTGCAATGTTCTTTAAACTCTTTTCGGACATTTTTTAAAATTATTTTTTGCACTTTTTATTACCATGAATCAAGACAACAGTGAACAAACTTCAAGGAGTGTGATCAATTCTCAAAGACAAATTATCATTTTCAGGGAGTTTCAAGTGCCATTGAAAAGGCATTTCAATTTCCAGCACTTTTCAAGGAGTTCAGGGGCCTACACAAACCCTAGTTTTTCCAACGTAAAACAAAGTTTGACACAATAAAGAGTGCGATTCGCATTGTGAAATTCAAGTCCTATCGTAAAAGCACATTTTCGCATTTTGAGATTGGGGTGAGCGATGAAGTATCGCCTTAGCATTGCAAAATCATACTGCTATACACGTCTTTTTTATAAGAAAAAAGTTTACAAGAAAATGAGGCTCAAATCGCCAACATCTGAAGAAAATCTTAAGAAAATGACGAAGCTCAGTTTCTAAGAGTAAGTGTTTTTGTTGGCCAAAAATCGTTATTTCGTCATTACTACATTCAAAATGTTGCAGATGGAATTCAAATCTGAGTACACAAGTTAGCAAAGAGAGGGTATACCATTTTAGCCAATTTATTTCAGTAAAAGGTAAGAAAATTTTAAGAAAATCTCAGGCTCAAGTTTGAAAATAGTTGAGAAAACTGAGGCTCAGGAAAAATGATGGTTTTCTTCCTTAAAAAAACATGTACTTTCTCTTACGGTGCGCCATTAAAATCACTTCTTATTCCATGAACAAATTATGTCATCCATTCCTAGTAGGTACAGTTGCGTTTACTACGAGTACACAAACAATGAGATACCAACCGCTTCTCCTGCTGCACATCTATGGCATCTTTCGCCTACTCCAGTGCCAGTGCTGCTTGGCTTGTTTGCAAATGTTTCTTTTTCTTCTTTATTGCATGTAATTGGATTACTAATTTGAACCGTTCCATAGTAATCACCATATTTTCTCTAGAACAAAAAACAGTGTAATTTAAAGTAATGACAGAATAACATCAACAATAATTACTACACATGCAAGATATATTAACATGGAAACAAATAATTCTACCGTCATCTAAGGGCAATAACATCTTGGTCAGATAATGAAAATAGCAGCAACTACAGCAAAACATGGTTGCTACAGGAAATGAAAAGAAAATTTCTTGACTTTTCTTTGACTTTTTGCTGACCAAAGGGACAGTATCAGCCGAGAGGACCTTAGTGGGATACACGCATCAAGAGCCACGCTTTATGTGGACACATCCATTTTACTGCAAGGATGTTGACAAACTAAAGCAGTCAAAAATAATTCCCTTACTTTTCCTTGATTTATAATGTTTTTTTGATATTTTACTTTGACTTTCTAACACAATGGACATTTTCTAGGTTTCTCCGGTGATGTGGCAACCATTTAAAACATAACATGCAACAATTGATGCATGATACTCTATCATAATGTAAACTTCAGCAATTATTGATTGTGCAAAGCAATTGACTGCTCTTCCTAGGTGTTTTGCTCAGTTGCCACTATGTAGATGGGCATATCAAGCCCTACAGCCATGTAGCTAGGTCTCATTTAAAGTAGTTTGCGCTTGCGAACACAGATATGAGGAAAACTTTGCCTGCAGAAAAAATAGCATGCAATAGATGGGCAGAGGCAGAACTGATTTGGAGTGCCTACAGAAATTTGCATTGTGACATTTTGTGCCTGCAAGTGGTATTTGGGGGCTCATGCAAATTAATGAGCTCTGCATGTAGCACACCAAAAGACTACCGTAGTATATGATTTTAATTGTGTTATTTTTGGGAGCACAAATCTTCTAAATTTTATCATATGTGATAAACTTATTTCCCAATGGCCCTTAGCACATCTTGATATTTTGAGTTGAAATGTGCAAAAGTGAATTTACTAACAAATATGACTAATGTCACTCTACCAGCCATAATCACCATTCTACCCAGGAGGAAATCGAAGAGGTGATGATCCAAACAGATGGTGTTTAGTGAAAATTGGATGTATTGGTTGACAGTGTTCTGCCTGATAAAGATTGTGAAGAGCTTGATGGAGAGGTGAGTCATGAAGAATGGGATAAAAATGACAATTAAAATGTTGCTCATAGTGGTGACACTCACATTTTGGTAAAATGAGAGGGGCATTATAAAATGCTATAGAGGGGGAAAAATTTCAAAAGGTGCAATATGACCCCCTACAATAATGCACAAAAGAGTAGATACACTTCTGCCAGTGGGCTGTAATACCCCTCTATTTTGAAACATTTCAATACATTTCTTTTTGACTATAAATAAAACCAGCTTTATCCTTCTGTTATACGGGAAGTGCTCATTGCACTTTTTGCAACTTTGTGAAGCACTCATTCAAGGGAGCACTCATTACAAGAAATGCCATATATCATAGCACATCATAAATCATATCAAATCATATCCTCTCACATAGTAATGACAAACAAATTGTTTTCAAATAGTAAAATACAATTAAACCAATTAAATTACTTCAAGCTATAGTGCATATATGAGTAATTCTAGCTGACCAAATTATCAAGAAACATAATACTTATCACAAAGGTGAACAAATTCTGTGATCAAAGCAATTTGCAGAAGAGTGGACATACACCACACAGTGGAGTAAATGGATGTTTTCGCAGGCATTGGGCCATACGCCCCAAGCACTTAGCCAAAGAAGCGCAATAAACACTTGTTGAAAAGCTCAAAGCAAGAGAATTGCAACTAATGATGCAGCTCTGTCTATAGATGAGTTTTGAAAAGATTCCAGCCTAGAGATGTTGACATTACTGGCCAAAAATAGCATAATCCAGTGAAATTAGAAATGCTGATAACTAATAAATCATTGCTCAATGCACTGAACTATTTTCACATTCAATGGGTACTCAGAGATTAAATTAGAGTTTCATAAAATTTACATATTAGATTAATAATGAGTAAAGTAAATGGCTTTTGGAATGCAATGGATTAACTTCAAAATATTTGAAGAGTCAAAAATTGACATTGGAAAACAAAGTTCTCAAAAATAAAATGATATGATAATATTTCCTGTTACTTTTCAGCTTGTGATTTTGTGCACACTATGATAGGCTGGTACCAATGCTGTCTTAATACATTGGACAAAAAGCTAACAGAATACTAAATAGGCATGCCTCCCATCTAGTGAAAACTAATTTTGTAGCACTTCTTTATTGCAAAAGATTTCCGAATAGCCAAGGTAGAACAAAATGAAAAAGCTTTCAAAATGTAACACAAAGAATCTATCATTTCAGAAAATATGTACATGTCATATGTTCTGCTTGGGTGTTTATAAGATGTTTACAAATGTTTGTTCAATTTGATCATTACTTCATCCAGCAAATTTTAAATTTGTTTCAGTGTTACCTATGAAAATGATGATATTATGTCAAAAACATTAAAAATTCAATTAGCAAACAGTTACATTGCAGGCACATGAATCCTTCAGAACTTTCATACAAAAATCAGAGTGGATTTTATTGAAAAGTGAAAGGATTTTTGCAACAATACCTTAAATTCATTGGAAAGAGGCACCTCAACTTATTGCTCAAATTTCTGATAAAAGTCTTAACTTAAAGAGAGCATAACTTTCCACTGGAAAATGATAGAAAAACAGTTCAAAAAGGAACTGATTGCCAACAAATTTAAGATTTTAGAAGTGCTAATAGATTGTTTGCTATAAAATTTTCAAAAAATGCCAATGTCCATCCTTAGCCCACTTTGCACCACCTAAGACACCAGTAATGAATCATATGTGTATAAAAAACATTGACAGGCCAGGGTGCTATTGGTTTTTTTAAAGCTTCAATATGTTGAATGATCTTTCCAATACCTACCAACAATCAGGGGCGGCTGGCCGGTCTGTATGAAATGGAGAAAATGCTAAAATCATAGCATGGGCCATTCCCACATAACATATGTGACATCCAAAGTGAAAAATCTGAGACAAAATGGCTAAAATGCTAATTAAAATATCCAAAAATGAACTAAAGCATGTGCTTGTCATGAAATTGAGAGCATAGAGCTTAAATATTTACAAAATAACTCTGCATCCACCAAAACCTACTTCTAGCAGAAGGCTTTAAAGCTGTGTTAATATGTCACATGGTACAAATTACATCATCTCAGTAGTATTTTATTTCTTGAGATTTCTCTGAATTTCTAAGAGCAAACCATAAATGCTTGAGAATTTAGCAATGCTAATAGATGAAGTTTCAAACCATCTTGAATAATTTAGTTAATTTCTTCATTTTCTGGAAAAATTTGGTAAAATGTCTTGTGAGGTAAGTGACAAAATGCAAGGCAGATGCAATTTATGAAAACAATCACAACCAGACAAAAAATTGTAAATTTCTAAAAACACATTTGCCAGTTGTAGTGTCAATGTCCAAAACATTGTATTTTCAGCAATGCTCTGCTGATTTCACCTATTTTGTGCCCCTAGCTAGAGAGTTGTTTTCACACTCCTGCTTGACATTTTGTGAGAATGGCCCATACAGAGAACTTTGCAATGTAAACATGAAAGAACTGACAGCAAAACTGTGAATCTATCAGAAATCTGCAGCTTTTTTCAATAGCTCTGTACAATGATTTACACTTTCTAGAATTCATGGGCTTTTAATCACAATATTCCCAGGCCAAGAAAATTGGGCAAAACATGAAATTGGCAGCATGGGCAGAAAATCATTGACTTTGACAATATTGATATTGAGAACAAGTATCACAAATGTAATACTGTATGTGCTTCAGTGGTGGAAAACCCCCTTTGCAAGTGGCCTGGACTCAAACATATTACCACCTATACATCACACATATTTTTCATAAGAAACAAACTTTCTGCCTTCAGTCTGAATGTTTAACATGCTGTCAATTCCAGCCCTTAATATAAGCACAGGCACACAAAAATTTTTTATAATGAATGAAGATCATCATTGTGTTTTCTAATTAAAGAGTTAACATTGTTCAAGAAAATGTTTACCTCATTGATTTATCTCTCATATGAGAGAAGTTATTCCATCTTAAATTTGCAAATTTTATAATGAGGATTTAGGTAAAAAGTTGCTGCCTTAACTTTCAAATCCCAACAGAGAAAAAATTGGAAAACATTCAAATTATTCCAAAACTAGGTGGAAAGGAGGAGCCTGAGCTGTAGAGCTTGAATATGAAGACATTTTTTTTTAAATTATGCATTTTTTGGGTAAATAGGGGGGAATAGGTGAAAATTTTGTGATAACTTGAATTAAAATAAATTTACAACCAAAGTATAATTTGGCAACAACAAAGTTATAAATAGGATGTTTTTATTAATTGCAATAGTTATGATTAGAGCTAAAATATCTCTAAATGGTGTTTAAAGTTTGCAAGCCAAAATAGTCCTTTATATGGCAGCTTACTATTGGCCTCAAACTTGGAAGCGCAAAGAGTACATATTCTGCTGAAGCAATTCAAGCACTTGTCTGTGCCAAAATAATGCTGGGACTGGCCTAAATTGAAAGCTTGAACAGCTCCAAAAAACATCTCCTGGGCCATCTAACAATAACTTAAGACTATGAAAAAAGGCACAAAGAAGAGAGGTATACAGAAGATGAAGGTCGCAGCTGCCCCATCGTGACGTAGTCATACAATCTGTGCGTAATTTCGGCTGTTGTGCCCGTGCCTACTTAATATTTCATAACTATTTCTGAAATTCTTAAGACAATAACAGTAACAATAACAACCCAGTTTAGGAAGCTGTGATACAATAAATAGGATGTTAAGGCTTTGTGGAGCATGTAATATCAGCTTTTTCTATTTGTTTCCAATTTCGTAAAAAAATTTTGATGCAAAAACATGTTTGGGAGGCTAAGCTTCAAAAAATAATGCTTCTTAATATTTGCTAAATGCTAGCCTTATGTTTGTTACAGAAAGGTTTCTTATAACATGAAGAACGTGTGATCGATCCAATGTATTGTACAGTTTTGAGGCTAACAACCGTAATACCAAATGCACAAATTAATAAACAATAATTATTATTGTTACAATAGACCTACTGATTTGTGCACTTTGTACCTAAAATGAAATGTACCCCAGTGGTCACAACAAGCACTTGGGTGTATTGCAGGCTACTAAATAAATCATTTACAGAGTGATGAGGTATTAATTGCATTTATTTGCTAGTCTAACGTGCCGCTAAATACATCAAGCACTTCACTCTTCAGATTGGGCTCGATCAACAGAAAAGCTATGTACGATAAAAATAACTACCTTAGATGGTGGCTCTATATTTTCTCTAAGATTCTGGGCACCATTTCTACATGTGGTTGCATCCATCTCTATTAAATTTTTCCGTTTGCTTTTGTTCTGCAGTCTTGAAGACGAAGAGCTATGTTTATTCCAAACGTCATTGCTATTCCTATAACTGCAACCTCCAATACCTTGGATTCTCACAAGTGCTGAACATGGACTGCACTGTGGAATTTCCTGTGTAAAAGTCAGGGACGAAGACTCTTGGTCAGATAATTCACTATAATCGAAATAATTTCTGCAGCTAGTTTCAACTTCCATTTCACACGCCATTTTAAGAATTTAAAATTTGCGAGCTAGGTCCAGACTCCTATACAAAGTAGTTGAGTGGTTGCCACTGATCTCACGCACCTCCACGCTTCGGGGTCACTAGTTTAGTACGTGCGCACGAAAGGGGGAGGGGATCGAGCGAAAGCGTACGCCATGCGTACAAGGGAGCAAAACCGTCCCTTTTTGAACGCATTTCGTGATGTTTTCATATGCAAAGCACATTTACCATACTTAGTGTCTGTGGCGTCGACTTTCATTTAACTGTTTATGAAATGAAATACATGAAATGAAATGTTTTATGAAACATTTGCTATGGTTATTTTCCTGTCTCTCAAATGTTTTACAGTCTTTCTCTATGGAAATATTGATTGAGTATTTAAAAACTTTCTCATTAGACTTGGGGGTCAGATAGGTAGAAGTACGTTCGCAAATAGGGGGTTGTAGCATGCGCACGTGTGCGTACGATGAGAAGGGGATCAAATTTTTGTTATTTTGGTGGGTACGTACAAATTGGATGACCCCTTATGCAAGCACATGGGTATCTACGCACAGTGGCGCTGGAGCAATAGTAGGACAGGGGGGTAGAGGTTTGGAGAAGGGCACTTGCACTTATTGTGACGTCAGAATTTGAGCCTATGGGTAGTGGTGGTTAAAGGACCTGGGGGCCCGGGGCCAAAATCATCTACAGGGCATTTGTTAAAAATTCTTTGCTGACAATGAGCATTCTTCGAGTTTTTCTCCGTTGAAATTGTTGTGCATCACGATTGTGCATTGCATTTTCCTATCAAAACTATGCATGCAGGGACGTTGCGAGAACCCTTTTCCTTGGGGGCTGTAAAGTTAAATTTACTTGAATCTGCCTGGTCAGCAAGCTACTCTGTTATCACCGATCAATAAGGGAGCAGGAGGGCATGCATGGATATCGAAGACTTGCAATTTACTACACATTTTCCTGTATTCAGTATCTACTATAAGACCCACCATGGTTGGGGCTAGAAAAAAACAATTTTAATATGCAGGCTCTTCAGGTTGCTGAAAAATGGTATTCTGAAGTTAGTTTTTACAAGTGCAGTATTTTATAAGAGTGTCATTTTACTAATCTTTGAAGTAGAATTTACTGAAAGTGTGTTAAACATTATCTTGTATCCAGAGTCTACTCTAGGGCCCACCATGGTTGGGCCCAAAGAAAAATTATCAAAATGAAGGTGCTAAGATTGCTGGAAAACGTTATCTTGAGATTGGTTTTTGCAAATTGCTAATCCTTAAAGCAGAAGTTACAGAAAGTGTAGTATGAGCTAAAACCTAAAAGCTCAAAAGATTGAACATTAGCGCCCTTGAAGGAAATGCTGAGCAACGTACGAGGATACAATTTATGCATCTGCTATGCAGGGCTGTTTTCTCTTGTGAATGAGTTACTTTTCAAGAAAAAAGCACACTCACGATTCGATTCCACGCGTTTTACACAAAACGAACGAACGCAAGGGGAGCAGTGAAGTGGATGTGTATGATTAGTTCACCCATAAGAACATATACTCACGCCTTCAAGCTCTTAAACAGTTTTCTGTTTTACTGAAATTTCTTTTCAATTTTTTCCTAGGTGCGGGTCCCTTAAGGGTTACTAAAAGTGTGGGGCCTGGGGTATGGCTTACCTTAAAACTGCCACTGCTAAAGAGCACTTTTCGCAAACATATACTCCCTACAATTGTTGCATTGCGTGGCAAATCATGAATTCCTGAGGATAGAAGGAGGTCGAACTTTAGAGAAGAACGAATGTAAGAAGAAATTGTGAAAAATCACATTAGTAGACAGCATAAGAAGGGCACTTTTGCCCCCCTTCGCCCCCCTTCGCTCCCGTGCCTCAGCGTCCCTGCCTACGCAGAGGGCAAGAGGAACAGCTGACCTCATGCCTTTCATTCTATGTTAAATTGCTAAGGAAGGTTGCTCTTCAGTTTTACCTTACTTTCAAGAGGCCCTCCGCCAAAAACTTATAAAGCAAATGCTACTACATAACTAAAATAAATTACCGGATTAAAAATTGAAATTAAAATACAAAGTAAAGATGTTGATTTGATTTTAATAATAAATACCAATTTAAAATGAATGAGCTGAGAATCCACCAGCGATCTGGGAACTAATGCAGCCCCATTTCCTTAAGGTGAAAAAGCGCTGAACGTCATAAATGCGGCATAAGTCGAGCAGATATAGATAGGGGCAGCTACCGTCTAACCACTAGGAAGATCCCAGTTCATTGCATATTGCTTTTGAAAGCACAAACAAAAGGCGACTGCATTGCTTCAGTGGGGAGGCTATTCCAGAGTTTCGCTCCTCGATATGAGAATGATTTTTGGCCATTGTTATGAAATTTTCTTTGGAATCTTCAAATCAGTAGCTGTATTTCAAAGATTAAGAGTTGTCAAAACATTTACTTGCAAAAAGATTACATAGGTACTGTGGAGTAAGTAGATCTGTACACAATTAGTTTGGATTTCTCATCTCCAAGGTCACGAATAGTCCTTCAACAGAAGCTCTTAATGAGGGGACCTCTAGGGACATTAAAGCTACTTTTCGGCAAAATTCTAGCAGCTCTGTTATGAAGCTTTTGGAGCTGATTAATGGTAGTTGCACCACAGCAGCCCATACTGAACCGCAATAACGTAAGTGAGGCTCCACAATACTTTTGTACAATGTTTTCACAGAAGCAATAGGATGTTTTTTGTATATTTTAGAAAACCAATGGTTCTGGAAACTTTGGAAGATATAACTTTAATGTGTTCGTTCCAATCTAAACTTTATCAACTTAAACACCAAGATACCTGGTTCTTGTGACAACTTCAAGCTCAGTACCAAGGATTTCATACTTTAGATTCCCTGCAGCATTATTGAGCACCTTGTGCCGTGGCCTGGTTGCAATTAACATTGATTGTGGTTCATAACATTTTGCGAAAATTTGTTGCCCTTCAACCAGGAATCAAGGTCCTCATAATCTCTGTTCATAGCCCTATTAAGTTTAAAAATATCTGTTGACTATATGCAAAGACTAGCCTCATCATCACACATAGACACAGTTGAGCAGTTTACAGCTTTTTGAAGATAACTGGTGTAGATTAAGAAGAGAAATGGTCCAAGACATCATCCCTGAAGTACGCCAACTTCAATTTTCCCTGTTTAAGAATCAACCCCCCCCCCCAACTCTGCAGTACTGCCTTCTGTTATTGAGATAAGACTAGAACCAAGATAACGCCCTCTGCTGAATACCATAATACTCTAATTTTTTGCAGAGCAGATCATGATCAACATTGTGAAATGCTGTTTTAAGATCACTAAATGCTGAGCCCACAACTTAATTTAACCATTGTCATTCATTTTACCAGTCATCCACAATTTTAAGTAAAGATGTCCGTAATTCTATGCAAACTGGTTCAAAGACTATCTGTCGAATAGGAAACAGCAAGTTAAGATCAATGGGTCATTCAGTTCCTGGCAGGAATCAATTTAAGGGATACCACAAGGCTCTTTTTTGGGGCCCCTCTTATTTAATGTAATTATAAACGACCTTTTCTCTTTGGTAGAAGAAACGGAAATTTGCAACTATGTGGATGACACGACCATCTACGTGTGCGGCATCAACTAGAACATGTATCTAGCCTTGAAATAGATGCCCATAAACGCTCTAAATGTTTTCTTGACAACAGCGTGAAACTGAATCCTGACAAATATCATCTCAGGGGTGGACTAGCTAAATTTGTCGGCCCGGTCGCAGTGTGACTAAACCGTCCCATTAATTCTATAAAGCGTAAACCACTGGGCAGAGATGTTGGAAAATGCTGCAAATTTCTGATAGATTCTCAGTTCTAATCTCAGTTCTTTCATGTATACATTGTGAAGTTCTCCATATTTAGAATTCAACGTTTTCTCCGCTCCATGCAGACGGCCCTTCGGGCATTCCCCCGAATGACCCGACCGCCCAGTCTGTCCATGTCATTTTTCGATTTTTGGAGATAAAAACACTGACGTATCAGTGCAGATAGGTGCGACTATAATAACAGAATCTGCTAAAGAAAAATTTTTGGGTATTATGCTGGATATGCACCTAGATGTAAAGAACCATGTAAACTCACTTTTTAAAAAGTTCGACATAAGTTGCATGCACTTGCACATATTTCAAAGTATGTGGATATTGAGAAACTGAAGCATATGATGAACGCCTTCGTTGTTTCCCAGTTTAGCTACTGTCCACTTGTTTGGATGTTTCATGATAGGTCGGTAAGTAAGAAAATAAAAAAATTTCACGAGAGAGCTTTGAGATTCGCATACAAGGATAATTGTTCAAATTTCGAAGAACTATTGACGAAACCAAACGCAAGTCCAGTCACCACAAAAGTTTACAGTTGTTTGCTACTGAATTTCTAAAACGCAAAAGAATCTCAATCCAAGTTGAAATTTTTGAGGAATAAGATACTCCATAAACCCTTCGTAGTAGTAGAAATATCTTGCTACCAAAACCAAGCACGACATGGTATTATCTATTGTTTAGGTACCTAAAAAGGAAATACTTTCTGGAGAACTTGCAAAAACACTTCTAGATTAAACAATTTATTAACATATTAACATGATTTTGCATAACAGTGAGAGGCTTCAAACGTTCTCTTCAAATGTTCATGTAACAGTACAAATAGTATCCATGCTTGCGCTAAAACAGCTCAAAACTCTTCATCGAAGCTAAACACACCTTTAGCTTACTCAAGCAGTGTGGAGTTTGTCGCTTGAAAGCAATCACAAGCAGCGTGGTAGAATAACGGGGAAATTCAAGTAGTTTACCTCCCAGAAAGTATAAAAGAAAGCGACCAACCACGCTACAGAGTACAGAGCACTACTGGCTGAAAGATCTAGCATCGAAAATGTTCGCCCTCATTATCTTTGGTCTACTGGTGAGCGGAAGTTTGGCTCAAAGTAAGTTGGTTTGCACATCTCATCTACTCTATTATGTATCCTCCAGAACACAGTTCCCTAATTATTTTCTTAAAGATTCTATTCTTATTCATGCATAAATACATCATTTACTGGCATTGCTAGTCAAAGTTGTTGAAAAATGTAGCAAAACATTTCCTACCGTTCTCGATTATCTTCACCGTGTTAGATAGCAAGAACATTGCTGGGATTCTAGACAACATTATCGATTATGTAGAACAGAGGATGTTCTACGTATAATTAAAAAGACAAATACGGGCTAAGGGCATTAAGTTCGGCCTTCCAAATCATACTAGGCCCGTCTAAAATCCGCTAAAGGGGAAGTCAAATAGATTTTTTTCCGGTAAGGAGATCATAACAAAGGAAACCGGCAAAGATCCCGAGGAGGCTATAATTCAGGGTTGTCCAATGCATGGTCTCCCATTGTGCCTAATAAGGCCCGTGTTGAGGTCAGCGTTCATAGAGAACTGTGTTGTTGTTGACACTTTAATATGCAAAAGTGGTCCTCCATCTATGACTTGAGTTTGAAGGTCGCTCTCCTTGAAAATTGGTTCGACAACCTTGCTAGAGTGCAAAATGTAATCTGTTAACGCAACGGAAGAAAGAGAATAAGCAAGTGAGATTTTTCAATACCCCCGCCTCTACATTTTCACAAATTTGTATGGAGAGGGCCCCTGTTTCAGTTTTGTCCCATTTTTTGCTCGCAAGGGTGCCCCTGAATGCACGTGTCCCCCACTTTTTGAATGCTTCCTACGTCCCTGAATATGTGCTTTATTATGAACAGGATGTGGTGTGTCGTATGCACCAAGTAGCCGTGTTATTGGCGGACAAAATGCAAGACCTGGTGCATGGCCATGGCAAGTGGCGATATACTACGGAGGCAGGTTCCACTGCGGAGGATCACTGGTGAATGCTCAATGGCTTGTCACTGCAGCTCACTGTGTAGAACGGACGCAACTTCGGGGGTTTGTAGTTCACCTTGGTAAGTTGACATCCCAATAAACATACTTCACTTACAACAAAGTTCACGCTTGCTGTAGGCCATTTGATAACCAAATTTTACAATTATCGTCTTATAGGAAAGGGGTCGGGAACCTATGGCTTGCGAGCCAGATGTGGCTCTTTAGTAATTGCATCGAGCTCGTTTCAGAGTATAATGCTTAGTAATGACTAGAAGGCAGAGGCGGCGCCAGACACCACAGACTGGGGGGTGGGACTTTACCCCTAAAATTACAATGCAATTTGGTTGCCACACCCAATCTACAATCTTGCCAGAGGTCCTTCATCTCAACCCTAACATTTTCTCATCGAATTTTAACGAATTAGAAAATTGATCTTGGCGAGAAGTGGAGGGGGATACGTCTTCCTGGTCCCCCCGTGATGCCACCACTGCTAGAAGAGACGTCAGTACGTTTGAGCACCATATCTATCATTGGCTAGCTGAATAACAATCCTGAAAAGTGAAACATTCTGAGACTTATTTTACTTCTTAGTTATAGGCCTTTCTCAAAAATTTTCGCACTTAAATCCATTCAATATCAAATTTACCATATGGCTCTAACGAAGACAAGCTGAAATATAAGTGGCTTTTGTCACTCTCTCAGCCAAAAATATAACAAGCACTTCGAGCCATTTGTAAGAATCAACAAATTCTTCCTTAAGAAATTTTAATGAATGAGCCATCCATATTATAAATAACACTACATTACTAACAATCAGGTCTATATGTTTGAATTTTTTCTCATCACATAGGCGAGCATGACCGCGCAATAAACGAGGGAACTGAACAAGGATTTTCGGTAATACGTGCATTCACCCACCCAAACTATAATAGGTATGCAAGACTTGACAGTGATATTGCACTGATGAAGCTCAACAAACCGGTCGTGTTCAACGCTCGAGTACAGCCTATCTGTCTGCCAAATGGGAGCCCACAGCCGGGAACAACTTGCTACATTACAGGTAAAGAACTGACAACTAGGATTATTAAGTCTTTAATCGACTAATCATCTTTCTTAATTAACTATCAAATTGGGCAATGGAAGCAAGTGGAGTCTAAACGGTACTAAACTTTACAGCGTTGCTAGATCTTTGTACCGACTTGTAGAATAATTCTCAAACAGGGAATTTAAGTAAACTTTGTTTGCGTCCTCATAGCAATAGCAGTGCTGAGGTAAAGGCAAATCAGGGGTCTCTGACCCAGAGACATATGGCAATAGCTACCCATATATAATGTGTGAATATATATGAATGATATGAAAACACTACTTAGGGTCGCAAAATAACCACGAGAGCAATTCTAGAATTTAGTCTCAAGTGTTCCCTGAAGCATGGTCTTCCGATATGAAATTCAAATTAGCAATCTTTCATTATTCTGTTTCAATTTCATTTTTCTTAATTTCATACTTTTCTATTCCTAGGCTGGGGGAAAACAAAACATCCTGGCAACGCAGCAAGAATTCTTCAACAATCCCCACTTCGTGTTGTTCGCAACGACGTTTGCCACAGACTCAACAAGCCAAACACAAGACTCAGTATCACAGGAAACATGCTATGTGCTGGGTATGGACCAAACGATATAAGAGGTGGGTGCCATGGTGACAGTGGTGGACCATTTGTATGCAGAGCAGGAAGTCAATGGTTCCTACAAGGTGCAGTCAGTTGGGGGTCTGGAACCTGCTCAACACGTAGTGCATACACTGTCTTTGCACGAGTCTTGAACTTCAGGCGCTGGATCGAAAACAACATCAGATACTAATTAGCTAGCAGTATCGAGCAGAACTGAAGTAATAATTCAAGATGTTGTAGTTTTACTGTAGTATCCATATGCATTCAATTGATCGAAAAAAAATCAAACTTTGTGTGTATGAACAGCTCTGCCTGTGAATAGAACGGGAAAAACGGGGTATGGCAGTTGGCCGCACTATAAACAAAACTTAGAACTCAATGCTATATAGAAGACTATCAGCAAAGACCTAGAGCTCAATGCTATATAAAAGACTATCAACAAAGACCTAGAGGTCAATGCTATATAGAAGACTATCAGCAAAAACCTAGAGCTCAATGCTATATAGATGACTATCAGCAAAGACCTAGAGCTCAATGCTATATAAAAGACTATCAGCAAAGACCTAGAGGTCAATGCTATATAAAAGACTATCAGCAACGACCTAGAGCTCAATGCTATATAGAAGACTATCAGCAAAGACCTAG
>WIPJ01033448.1:217455-240817 GCA_018155075.1 Cassiopea andromeda | reverse complement strand
TATAAATATATATATATATATATATATATATATATATATATATATATATCACAAAAAATTGCCATATTATTGTCTTTCTATCCAGCTTCACATGAAACCCAATTTGGAACTGACTTCATGTTACTTGTTAATGCTACAGGGTTATATAGTTCCACTCTCTCTGTGGAACCCTTGTATCTTGTATTCCATGCTGTATTGGCAATGTAATTGTAATTGTCTATGATTTGTAGTTGTAATTTGTATGATCATATTTAAAAAATAACTGATGCTACAATATCTAGAGGAAAAGAGGTCAGTTGAGCTCACATCAGGTGTAGAAATTTCCGAAACCTACACGAATACCTCTAAACAGTAGCCGTATAAACTTCTGCAAGAGAAAGTTGATGTGTGTACCTGTTTTGCCCCTTGCAGGAATTCACTTTCTTCAAATTCTTGATCAAAATAACTCTTCAACAGGAAAACCTTGACTTTTACATCAAGCCATCTGAATGGGCTTCTAACATAAATTTTCTTTATTTTAACATGTCTATCATCACCATTACTATTATCATTTGTACTGAAAAAGCGTCTTCTAGAAACTTTGGCATTGATTGAGAAAACTTTCGGCAAATCTGTTGTCAGCAAAGAGTAAGATAATGGAATTGAAGATCTTCCACTTAGGAAAGTAGAGCCACCAATGCCAGAAGAGCACCTGAAGATTCTTTTAGCAAATTTACTACCTAAAACTATGTTTTGTGGACATTTTGCAAATCCAAAAGCACAGCGTATGCCACTGGCGAATGACATTTTCTTTCTCATATGATAAGGTGGAAGACCTTACCATCTACCGCAGAACTACTGACGTTATGAAAGACTAATAACAACATGGAGCATTTGCCATCTCTGCCAGTATATAGATACGCTAAGTTCCAGAATATCTTCCAAACTTGAACACTGCACAGCTCAAAAGCTCAAGATCATCTGAAATTATGTTTACCATTTATCCGTGTCATAATTAATTAGCCTCTATTTGGTCACCTCGATTTCATATTTCTCCTGTATTTCCCTTATCATTGATAATCGAAAACCCAAAACTCTCAATATCATTGAAAACTCCCCATAACTACAAGTTTTTTTAAGATAAGAATGTGGTTTCTAAGAAAGTAGTACTCAGCTGCTCAAAATGTTAAAAGAAAGTTCAGTACTGAATTTTTCAGACGTAAGAAAGTTTTTCAGTGTCTATGTATGCAAAATTCAATTTATCTGTGTACAAAATTCCATGTATGTGATGTTGGCTACCCTCTAACAGTTTCATTTCAATTCTTTACTAAGATTTGTCATCATTTCAAGTGTACATGGAGCTTTTTCACGTTCCATTAATTTGTATGAGCAAAACAATGGAACTGAAAATTCTTGCTAAGAAAGAGTTGATACTGGAATCGTGAAAAAGTTAAGAAAGTGTTGGGACAAAAAATACTTTCTTTTAAAATAACGTGTACCTGAAAGAGCCTCCCTGCAAAAATGATTGCTCCCTTAGGTCAATTCCTCTCATGATGGCAAAAGTCAATGAGGGCTTTGGCTTAAGTGAATCATTCACTTTAGAGGGCGGCCCCCTAAAGCCGAAAAAGGACGCTCGTTTAGAAGTCGAAATCTCTGCAAAGGTGCCCATCCAGCTGGTCAGATAACCTAGTCTTTAGCTTCATTTTAGATGATTGTCCAACCAAGCACCATTGTCCGACAAATGTTTTTGCTGACATATTTAATTGACAAATTGACTTTATATCTTAACATATTTATCGGTGAATCCACACTTAAGCATCACAATTGTGGAGTGCTCAACGTATTGCTTATACTGAGTCACTCTGTAACCCCATTAAGAGGCATCATGGAGGCCCATACACCCTATCATCCCCCCAGCCAGTAGGCCAATGACAGTAGAGACTTTGAAATTTTTTGACACGGCCTCAAAAACAGTATTTTCTAACTTTTCAACTTTTTCATTACATTATCAAAACTGGTAATGTCCCTTACGCTACATGATAGAATGGCTTGATAGAATTAGGGATTAAGTTGAGTTAGCATTTTGAAAAAGTGCAATGAAAAAGTACAATTACAAAGTATCAATATGTCAAACAACAAGTAAACAAAAATTTTTAGTTGTTGTGGAAAGAAAACTTTATCATATTGGGTTAAATGTATGAAAGTATTTTTGAAAAGTAGCTTATCAATAAATATGAATTTGAGACAAAAAATAGCAAATTTCATTGAACTGTAATGTCTGTTACATCGAACTGTTCTTATATATATTTTGACTTTTGCTTATGAATGATGATAGAGATTAGTGAATAAACATTAAAGAAGTGAAAATGAAATGAATTGAAACTTATGAAAATAATCATGGCTACTACGAGCTGCCTGCAAGGTTTGAAGCTGCCTGTGGGCGGTGCCCGCTCGCGTCTTTCTTGAGCCCTCCCCACTTGCCGTAAGTATTCGAATAAGCACCACCTTCGGATAAGCGTCGTTCATTTCATTTTTCTTTCATTTTTCAATGTTTTAGGAGAGTTGCCCTTCAGCATAGATATATATATATATATATATATATATATATATATATATATATATATATATATATATATATATTTATATATATATATTTATATATATATATATATTTATATATATATATTTATATATATATATAACAGTGCAATAACAGTAACTATGAATACAGTGTACTACTAAAAACATAGATAGAAGTAGAGTAAAACTTACAGAAAAATATAGGGAAAAAATAAATGGTGTTAGGCAAGTATGGTCTTTAGCTTCACTTTAAAAGTTGGAGAAGTATGAACTGGAACTGCTCTAGAGTCATCTGGCAGTGAGTTCCAGACCGTAGCCACCTTCATGCAAAGCAGTTTTGACCAAGTTTCGTAACAGCGATTAATTAATCAGTTGATATAGTTATCTATCCTTGCAACAACAGTATTGAACAAATGTCAGTAGAAGGTCATAGGTCGATGCCCTAAAATCGCAGAGTGGTTTCGAGCAACATTATAACACCGAGTGATGAAAGATTCTAATCGCTTTTGAGGATAGAAGTAAAGATCCATCTTTAAATATATGCTAGATGCCTACAAAAGAGAGCACAGTGGTAAAAAGAGAATTACTGGGAGTGATTCTGGACAAATGAGTGGCGACTTTTCAGTTATGCCTTATTATGTTTATGCCTTACTTTTGATATAATAAAGAAGCTTGGTAACGCTATGTTTATAGCAATTAATTAAAAAATAATTTATGAAGATGGTTCAACTTTTCATGTTTCCATATGTTTGGAACGTCAGTAGAATCTTAAGCTTGGCCTAACAGGCGCCCCGTTGCTTTTAAATTGCTACTCTCGTTTATACTCAATCGGCTTCTTTAATGATAGGGTGTTTTGCCAGTTGATATCACTTTGACGAATTGATCTGTCCAGCTCATTCTTTTGCGACACTCTTAATGTAAATTTGTATTGCCAGCTTGTAAAAGAAAGCTCAAACGCAATTTGAATGCTGTGATGTGCCATTGACACGATCATGTTTCCATTGCAGACAAACACGTTGTGATACACATGAATTCATGCATTTGCGGTCAATAGCAATGATGAATAGACAATGATGAGAGTCTGAATAGTTGCACAACTCTTTTGATAGCAACAGTAGCACTTGACCCAACTGGGCAATAGCTGGTGCGAGTGCTTGTGGGAAAGTTCTGGTACGCGAATTAGCAAACGTGATTTGAATCTCAATAGAGCGTGTTCGGCAAGGAAACATTACATACATCCAGTCAATTACTCCTAATCATACATTCTGTTTTGCTCGCGTCAAAGCACCATCTTCATTAAAGTGAATATATTTTATTAAACTAGTTCAATGTTGTGTACCGAAATATGCGGTAAAAAATAACTTGCCACAAGCAATGACCTGGAAAGGTTCAAAGCTCCTTCAGTGTAACACATTGTGGCGGCGGAGTATCACACTAGCAGTTATTTGTTTGTCCTAGGCAACTGATTGGACAGAGCTTACGTGAAACTTTTAGCCCTACTACACGGACACTCCAGTTTTTTATTACACTCAACAAACTAGCTTGGGTTTGCCCCGATTTAAAGCAACACAGATTGATATATCCCAGGCTAATGCTAGTGCGTATTGCCAGAATTGATCTGGGTCGAAGCCATTGTTGAAGCTGTGTAATTCCCCACTCCCCTTTCTCGTGCTTTGCGCAGTGCATTATGGATCCTGTGGCGAAGTAAGAATTTCTTTTCATCGCGTTGCCATACAATTTAGCTCTTCTAACAGTCTGCAAAATGAATCAACAACAGCTGTCGACCAGTTTCATCGATTTCAACTGCTGAATTTGGCTCTTGTTTTGTACAAGCTCATTCCCGGGTCACAGGACTCTTTCAACTGAATATGAATAAAAGTCTCTATTCTCCAATCAAATCACATCATCAACTTTACGATGCGACTTGATTCAGTGGTGGAGAAGATGTTTAAACGTAGGATACACGCGTTGTGTTTCCGGATTTTATCGCAATTCACAAAAAGGGCAGTGTCTAAGCTTCTTCCAAGGTCTAAACTGAAATAGGCCAAACAAAATTGCACTGAAGAAAAGGTGGAGGTGCTCGAGAGCAACTGGAACGTTTAGTACAGAAAAGTGTGTTCAGCAGAGCCACTGAAAGAACTTCTCGAGCACTGTAGCCGCAATGTACCATGAAAAATTAAATAGCATGCAATTGCTGGGTATACATTTGGCAAATACGCCTTCTGGTCTTCATTTCGTTTGCAGAGAAATTTTGAGGCTCATTTGACTGCTGAATAAAAAAAGACTTTCTATGCAATCTCAAATAGAAACAAAAGCCCAGTCTACACTACGTAAACTAGCCTAGGCTTGGTCCTAGTTTTAGACAACTGAGGCCTGGCCTATGCTAGTGTGGACGCAAGAAACCTGGGCTCGGCTTACAGTGTGGACGCGACATGCACATGGCCGAACCTAGGCCGAGCTTGGGCTAGCTTTGTCATATCATATCACATATTTATTCACGACACCCTATCAGCTATTACATATACTAATGCAAACAAACATATTTAATACATTTACATTTAGTGATCAAAAAGAAACTAAGAACTAAGAACTAAAAAACTAAGAAAAAGGAGCTAAAAAGCTAGGGACTTAATGGTCTTCCAAGGGAACCTGCTTCTGGAAAACTACTTTTGTGGTGTGGACAAAGGTTAACAAAAGCAAGCTTCACTGTAACGAAGCATTTTGAATACAAATCCTAAGCGATCCAGAGCTACTTTGAGCTAGATCATCTTCTTATACGATCTCGGTTAATTCCAATAAAACCCTAGTTTGGCGGTTTTTCATGAAAAATCAGGGGTGGGCAAAGGGAATGAATTTGCCAAGTATTTTAGAAGAAACGCGTGTATTCGACAAATTCTTGGGAATACTTATCGTGCTAAGAGGGAATATAGATAACCTACGTGCTAAGAGTAAAGTTGAACTGTGGTAGCAGGTGATAAATGAAATAAGAGAGCTTCAAAGCCAGCTAGATTTAACCGGAATTATGGGCTTACATAAAGTGTTCTTTGTAACAAAATAATCAAAGATGGAAACTCGAACGCAAGGGAGGAGATAAGATAGGTGTCTTGTAGAGCAAATCTAAGCAGTTGAGGTTTTTCAGGAGAAATCAGGGGGGCAAAGGAACTAAATTTTCCGGGTGTTTTAGAAGAAACACGTGTATTCGACAAGTTCTTGGGAATATTCGTCGATTATATGTGTTTTCACGAGAAAAGGTGTACAAAAAATTGAGCCTCAAGCAAAAAAGTGATTTCCTTATTAAAAAAGTCGTATATTTGGTCTTTTGTTTCACTACGTTTGCCGAGAATATGCCGATTCGATGGTGCCTGACGGGCACTTTACCTTCCTTGCACCACTCTTAATATCCGCTGCTGGACTATGCAGTGTAATTTCATGACTTGCATAATGCCCTAAGGGGGGAAGCTGAAAGGAATGAATCAGTATTGAGTTGAATCAAGTCCCAAATGCCATCCTGCTTAAGCATAAGAACTTATAAACTATTCTACTTCCAAAAGCAAATCGATCATTGATATCGGAACTTTTTCATCATGTTTCTAGAGCTTCTATTAATTGGTTTTAGGTACCTACGATCGAGAGCGTAGAATCTTTCAAAAACCGATATTCTGATCACAGGTGGATGGCTCATGAATCGTACCTGCTTAGATATACTTGATCATTATAATCTCAATGATATTTTTGTGAACACGTGCTGGTTGTTACTCTCAAAGAACCAGCTACCCTCTTACACAAGCTGTGTTTTTCAAACCAAAGAAACTTGACAATAGGTTCTTACAAATCATTGACTAATAGAGTGTGACCAAGAAATTAGGTTTTGTAGTTATCTAATACTTCGTTTCTGCCAATGTTTCAATAGTTCCAATTTGTAACGTTTAAAATTGAAAATCGTTAAAAGCTGGGTACACAAAAGTCATTTGATGATAATACAACTTCGTGGGCTACCAATCTATGTTTTTTTCACGTTTTAAGGCAGTATCTTTTGCAAATGTTCTTTATCCATTTGTAATTACAACATATGCTAAGTGATGAGCTATCTTTCAGAGATATACAGAAGAATTAGCCAAATAATAACAGAGATGCTAATCCTGAAAGTCCGGCCGTGCACTTTATTGCATATGTACAACTGTTCATGCTGAAATATATAGATCTGAAAGTTCTTTCTCAGTAGGAATAGAATTACGTTTAAGTCTGCTGTCGATGGTGCAACGGTATTGATGTGGTAGTAGCAAAGTTACAATACTTTCTTAGTAAACTTATTGTTTAGAAGGAAGGATATACCTCATGGTTATGAACATCTGATGAATATTAATTTTAGTAGTGGTAACCTCAAATGCTTGAAAACTGACACAGTGCTTCATTAAATCTCTCTTTGCCACACTAATTTATATGAATGCTCACCTACCTATGTACTTTTCATTATAGTGTATTATACATATGTGTATATTAATTATATCTTTTTGCTAATCATCTTAGTCTGCGTGTAAAATATCTTCTTCAAATTAGAGCTTCACTTTCGCTTGCACCAGTCTAGTCTCGCTTGTCAAATAAAGCTCTGAAGCTTTGAACGAGGCTTTAAATGAAGTTAAAATGAAGGCAAGTCGTGACGTAAGCAAGATATTTAGCATTGTTTTTACTCTCTAAATTTATATTACCAGACGGCCTTCATGTTTCATATTTCAGAGTCATTTATGTACAATGTTCGACTTTCAAAAGCTTCCTATCTTCAGAACTGTATATTGCTACCTGAGTGAAATCTCATCATGGAGAACTCTGTTCGTTTTTGTAAGCCACGATAGCAGTTACAAAGATGAAGTAGTGAGTTTCAAGGAACAAATAGGGACAAAGGAAGCATTCAAATAGTGGGGGCACACGCACTCAGAGTCACCCTTGCAAAAAAGGGCATTTATGTAAGTTCTAAAGGAGCACTTTGCCTAAAAATTATTGAGGAGTGGGGGCACATGCTCATTGTGTCCCATGTACAACCGGGTTCCTACCTCAAGGGGCATCCAGCTTACTAAGTGTGAGCATACCTTGCGTTGAACGAAGCAATAGATTGCGCTTAGCGACCTTTTACCATAGCTCCTGTCTTTACAATATAGCGCATTAAGAGAACTGAGTATCGAGGAGTGAACGCACCTTCGGAAGCAAGTATGATACGGTGAAGCAACGCTTATTCTTGTTACCAGATATGTTAGAAGCATGCCTAATTCAATTATATATTTAGCGAAAGCGAGGCGATGCGCCACATGTACGCTGAGGAACAATTTGAAACACATGAATGGGTATTCAGTCACTGATCGAGCTCTGCAAAAATTGACTGGTCCATGTATTGATCAATTATTCATTGAGTATTCTGAGCCTTTAACACTCATGTGGTAGATACTGTAACACACTTATTTCAAGACTATTCAAGCGAGAGAGCTCCTCTTCACTAGAAGCAACCGTCCCATTCAGGTCTCTAGAGACAAGCTGCTGCTAAAGTGTCAACAAACTATGACAGGTGAGATACCTTTAATGTTGAGAAGATTGTGAATACGTGTATTACTGCGAGATGAGAACGAGGTACGTCTGATCGCATGTATTGTTTGTTAATTCTTAAGTAGCCACCAGCCAAGTTACATATCGTTTGGTTTATAACTTAAGATGTTCATGGTGAGATTATGGTAGGGCTACTATTAAGTACATAGACATATTCGTGTATGCATATAGTCAGAACTTAATAGAGCAAAGTTATAGTTAAATTTTCATCTGAAGATGTCTCGCTAGAATAACACAAAGACATGTGTCCGTCAAAAAGCAACCCGCTTGTAACATGATGTTAGCGACCCGTAAAAAATGCATGTCTAACCCACGCATCAAGTGTACATCGAGCAACCAGGTTACAGGGCCCTTAATCGAACAGGCTTTCAATTGCTGCTGTAGATGCTTAGGATAGTAGGTAGGAGAATCGTTTCACTTTGCTTTCTTTCCGCACTGACGACATATGGTGAGCAAAGATCTACGCATTTGAAGGTTAATATCGTACTTTTACCTTGATGCTATTTACCATAAATTAACATTTTATTTATCCTTAATCTTTCGATGAATAACTTTATGTAAAACGGTTAGCAATAAGAGATTAATTCTCTTTATCAGCGCTGGTATGAAATACTTTAAACAGATTAGCTGCACTATTTTAGATAATGCAAGTACGGCAAAATTTGCCGTAAGGCAACAGAGGAAGATCCAGTAAATCATCTAGCGCCTATTGTGACTCAACACTAGTTGTTGTACATATGCGTTCAGAGAATTATCATCAATGTCAGACGATATTACAAACTTATGGTACTGTGTCTATTTCTCTACTTGAAATGAATAGATTGCCTATCAAACAGCACCAATGCTCGACAGAATATGGCAAAGTATAGTACAAATATCTAGACGTAATCATTTAAATCAAACAAAGTTATTTTTTTTTCATCTTATATATTATCAATCAGCAATAATAGAATCATGTATTTAGCCCCTTTTTCATATATTTGCCCCAATTTTTAGGCCCAACGAAGATTCATAAAAATGTATCAACGTGTGCTTACCTGAAATTACAATCTCTGCTCTTTAGGCCTAGATCACAAAGAATGTTTTTAGTGATTGAAATTCAAAGGACGTTGAAATATCTAATAAACACATATACACTCACTAGTTCAACTCATCTTAAAACGCTGCTATTGGGATAAAGGGGTATTCGATTCTTTATAACATAAAATGTGTTTGCGAATGTGACCGAGAGCAGCCTCGAATCCCCTCATCAAGCATAATTGTGCGAGTTACAGTGAAAATCTTGCCACGCTCAACAAGAGGTTATTGTTGCTACAAATGACTCGAGGATGCCAGACAGTATGCGCTTCATATCCATCTGAATCAACTAAGATACGATGCCTGTTTCGCTTATAACACCATCATTTGGAAGCTTGCAAAAAGCAAAAGCTACATCTTATCAACCAAATTTAGACACAAAACCCACGATCTGATTGGCTCAACTACTTCGATTCGCAGGGAGTTGATATAGAAGATATACCGACAATTAAACAGCGTAGAAAACCAGATATTATTTTTTGCGAGAAAGATAATTTTATAACGCATTTACACGTGCTCAGTTCGTTATGCAAGTGGTAACTTAACATGCGGCTTACAAGAGATGATGGTAACTTCAAAGTCATTTAAGTAAAATGTAATCGATATTAGTTTCTAAATGCATTCATTCATTTTCTATATATTTTCGAAGTCTGGAGGCACTGCATTGAGGAACTATTACGACCACTCTCAAAATTAAGCATCTTGAAGCGTTGTTGATTTTCAAATACAGCTTCGGGTCTTCTTTGAGCAAAATTCCCTCTCAAGTCGGCAAATATTCAGCACCGGTGCCATCTAACTTCTCTCGAAGGACTGCTACTGTTTAATGTAATCAATAAAAGACTGGAGAACGGTCTACCTCAGAAGCGTAGTGGTCCACCGGGATCCGGCATATTTCCCGATAGGCCCCTTGAAGCTTTCTATAGCTTTTTTGTCAAGGGCCTCTTGGAATTTTCTTTCAAAGCTTTTGTCACTTGTAGCACCAGATTTTACAGAAAAAATAAACGAACTAAAGCCCCCTGATGCCTCTGTGACACGCATTTCCAACATGTTATGAGTGATTACAACAACATAGCAATCTGGATGCGTGATTTCGTTTCTGCTAAGTGGGCCCTAAAGGCTGGGTTTCCCCAGCCCATCAAAGCTCCCACCACACCCCTGATCTACTTGCAATAACCCCTTTTCATTAAATAAACTATTTTAGCTTCCTATGAAGTTCAACAATATAGAGCATCTCTCCATTTCCAGATAGTTTTTCAAATACCATGAAAATCTAATGAAATTGAGAGCAAGGAATGGAGTTATAATTGATGGCTGAAAGGCTAATAGTTAAAAGACCCCACTAAAAAAATACACTCTAGTTGTAAGGAGGTAATGTATTAAATAAAGAAACTTGTTGATATATCATTATGTTGGGATGCTCGTTAATGTGAAAGCCCTTTCCAGCACTGTCCCAGTGCTAGAAGAGTAGACATCATAGCTAAGATCGACTTAGGAACTGAGGAGTAAATGGAGTTTCAGCTAATTTTCAAAATTTCAGCTGAAACGTTTCATTGCAATTAGCGGAGCCACCCTTTCTATTATCGAAGGTGTCTTTAAGGCTCTTAGATCATGTTTCCACTTCGCACAGTGTCTCCAACGACTTTGACAGACAATACAACAAAGTACATAGTTGTTTTGGCCATCATTTACCTGTATGCTGGTGTTACTTTTAGCACCAAGCTTCGATAATTGAACTGATACACGAATGACCCTTGTGACACATATCTTTGAGCTAACATTATCTACGATTAGAAGCGGGTGCATTAGGTATTTTTCTGTAATCAACGCCGTTAGAACAGGTACAACAGTTTACGAAGAAAAGAAAATTGTTACAGCCAAATCTGCATGCATGAGCAACCTGATAAATGGCGTGGAAATAGTTCACCAACGATAATGCCAAATTTCTTGAGCTTAAGTCTTATTCAAACTAGCTACAGGTAGCTTAATCAACTTGCATAGTCTACTATAACTTTAATAAGCGCTCTCCTCTAACAATCCAAAAGTTCAATAAGATCTTTTGAAAACCTGCAAAATTGATCAAATTAGTAAGAATGATTAGTAACACAACACATCACCAGTGGTGTAACCGACGTAGGTTTGGGATTAGGACAGCTCCAAAGAGCCCCTAACTTTTAGCATTTCCGTTACGCCACAGCACATAACCTTGATAACAGCAAAGTTATGTGCTGTGGCGTAGTTTCACCGTAAACTGCACGCTAATTACAATACTCTTGGATGCCTAATAGATGCCCCCCTGCTAATTACTTTTTCAAAAATTTTTCACGCAGGACATTCTTATTTAAACGCTCCTGGCTATTACTTCTTTAAGTAAGTTCTCTCCCAAGGCAATTTTTCAATTCAGGTACTTTGGCCTGAAAATATCATAAGAAAAGCGGGCTCATCGCGTGTTTCATGGTTCAACGTTATTTCATTCTGTGGACTTGGCTATGTTACTTTGACATAAATTTTTGATAAGAAACTATTGCTTTTTCTATATCATTTTTGGTGATTTTCCAGCCCCCTCCGTTTACTCCAACCCCCCGCTAATTAGGTTTTGAGGATTTTTCCAGCCCCCGACTATTCAAATCCTCTCTTCTATTAGGTACCAAAGACTACCAGTAGATTCTGCCTCAAATCTACCATTTTTGTATTGCAAAACTGCACCAAATTGTGCTTGTGAAAGTTCAGCACTAAAGAGATGGGACAGAAGGACATTTATTTCACAACTTTCTTCAAATAAATGATTCATTTTGAAGTCCTGGTCAAATATTTGGATGCAACAGCTAGTAATATTACTGAATCTGATATTGAAAGATAACCAGATCGCTGGAAATTATTTTGAAATGCAAAGGAAAAACAAGTTCTAGTAAAAGCGAAGAAAGAATAATTGAAACAAAAATGAAATTGACGGACATTAAAATAAGGTATAAAATGTAAATAAGACTACCACAAGCAGATGACGGGAAATCTTGTTTTTTGGTATTTTAGCATTGGCTCTTATCAATGGTTTATAGAATCACAGAGAAGCTTTCTGGAATAGAAATTTGAGTGCTTTTGAAGGCAGTTTTTAAAGAATACAGTACCTAAAGGATTTGGAGAATCCCAAGCTCTTTTGCTCAAATTTATACTCTTTTCTCCAATACTCACAGTAGCCAAAGAGCTGTTGCAAGGAGTATATATACACGTTTTCTATTTTATAAGAAAACCGTCATTTTGCCTGAGCCAGAGATTTTCTTAAATTTTTCTTAACTTTTACTGAAATAAATTGGCTACAATGGGTCATACTTTCGTTATTGATATTGTGTACTAAAATTTGAATTCCATCTTTAACATTTTGAACGCAATAACGACGAAATATCGATTTTTGGTCAATAAAAACAATAAATTTTGGAAATTGAGCCTCGTGATTTTCTTAAGATTTTCTTAAGATTTTGACCATTTGAGCCTCATTTTCTTATAAACTTTTTTTATATAAATAAACGTGTATCAGATCAAGCTTCCGGGCATGTCACTCCGAAACATTCCATACTTTGTAAGAAATCACAAAAGACTGACAGAAATAACGAAAATCAACCAGAAATTAGGAACAGAAAGTATAAAGATAAAAAGATCACAAGGCAATCATGAAAAGAAAAACCTAACAAAATTCATATAGAATTCGCAAAAATCGCCAAAGTTTTCAGAAATCTCGCATACTTTTTTACGAGTGATGTACCCCTCGAACCAAGCCGCAGTAGCGATATAGATAAATGTCAAACATAATTATAGCAAATCCAGTAGTTGGTGGGAAATTAGTCCTATTATTCTCCCTTAACAATCTACGTGCCTGTATGTTATTTGTTTCATATGGTGATGATCTTTGTGAAATCTTGATAGATGCGTTGGGTCAAATGAAGCTTGGTGAATAGATAATTTAGGTTGAATTGAACATATACGATGAGTCATACTTTGGTAAAATGGCTTGAATCGTATTTACTATCCTTGAATCTATATACAGCGAAAATTACGCCAGAAAGAAAGATTTTTAATTTTAACAAAGATTGCTAGATAGGCAATATGCATTGTGAGTCATAGTGCAGAAATAGGCTACGGTTTCTGTAGTTAAGCAATCTATGAATAGAACCGACCACCAATTCGCAAAGTGGTTTTTAGTGGTGTGAAAGTTCAATAATTAGTTTGACAAACAGTCACTTCTTAGTACACTGTATTCAGGCGTTAATTTATGGGTAAATCGACTGACCGTCCCTTCATATCATATCGGTACGCTAAGTACATCATACATTAAGCTACAGATTTAATAAGGAACCTAGCCCAAAGCCTAGCTCCCAACCTTACTTATTTTTCGACTTCCATCGATCGACTTAGTGCAATAAACTATAGACTATAGATCTTACCTAAGTGTCTAATTTCCGTCCCCCTGTTAATTAATTTTTGAACCTTTTTCCACCCCCCCAGCTCTTATTAAGACCCCCACTTATTAGTTTTTGCGCAAAAAATTTCGCAAACCATGTTCCAAATAGATGTTTTTGAGCTAACCTTCTTGTCTGTTAGCAATTTTTTTGTGCTGCTTACGTTCTCACAACCATAGACGTCCCATTTATGAACATAGAGTACTACCATAGCAGTACTATCATTGACTTCAAAGCAATCTTTCTACCCCCCTTGCTTACTCCAACCCCCCGTTTATTAACTTCTTCTAATATTTCCAACCCACCGCCTATCCCGACCCCCCGGCAGTTACGCACTTAAGAGTAGTTGGAGAAATATAAAATGTTTTTTCTTCAAATTCCAAACAAATATATACCGTATTGTCACATCATATCATAAAACTTATTTAAAGTTGGGTTCATATATAGTTTATACTTAATTGATACCAATTATCTAATTAAAGAAAGAAAACTAAGTTAATTACAAATAAAAAATTTACAGTTAATGCTATACCAGCTACGTACTTCTTTTTTAAATACCTCAAGAAAACTGGGGTGCCACAGTAAGCGTGCGCTAAATCACTTACCTTGGCTTTTAGAGCACTGAGTTCGTTGGATGAAATTGGCTTTTGCCTGGCAAGTTGAGCATATAAAATTTCAAATTCAGAGAAGAGGTTTCTGCCCCCTATAAAGATACTTCTGACCCCTATATTTAACCTGGATCTGCTTTTCAGTGATCCTGAGCTTGTCATAAGAGCGACAAAAATATTTACGTTGCTAGTGTATATGGACTATTTAGGATCCAATGAATAGGGAGCTGCAAACTTTGAGATTCGGGCAGGAGTGGACTGGCTAAATTTTGCGGCCCGGGCACAGTATAAATAAACTGGCCCATGAATTCTAGAAATCAAAGATTGGTGGACAGAGAGAATAGAAAATGCTGCAAATTTCTGATAGATCCACATTCTAATCTCAGTTCTTTTATGTATACTTTGTGAAGTTCTCCTTATTCAAAATTTAACGTTTTCTTCATTTAATGCAGATGGCTTTTCGATCATTCCTCCGAATTGCCTGACAGGCCAGTTCACTCCTGGATTCCGGAAAAAGTCAGTAGATTTCCTATAGCTTTTTCAGACAACGTTATCTGAATGCAATGGGCTTCTGCCCAATTAGGGGTAGACCCCAGCCCCTGTCACCCTTCCTAGTGATTGTTCACAGCAATACATAAAATATTTAAGAAATAGACCTACATATATGTAATTTTGCAGCCATCAGTTTCTTTCAATTTACAGTTACGAATAAAGATAATGATGTTATCTAATCCAATGCTTGTACTAGACAGCTCAGCGTCTGCAGGAATGCACCTTACTGTTTGTTGCTGGTACCCAGTCAGTACTCTTTTGAGAGACCAATCAATACATGTGTATTCCACGCTAGGGAGACTTAATTGCTTTAATTGTAATCACGTGTCTTATTGTGTTCATGCTCTAACTATATCCATACAGTTAGAGCATGAGATATCAACTTATATAGCTTTGGACGATAACGTATGTTGAAGGTATATAGCTATTCAAAGATCACCGTATTCTTTGGACATAGCTAACTGATATCTACAAGTATTCATGCTTTTTACATACACAGTCATGTGTTATATGTATACCCGCTATGATATCTCCATTTGCAAAAGCAAAATCATGGCTTTGTAGGTTTTCGGTCTCCTTACGGTACAAACATAACTGGTGGTACTATGATGCACCTCCACTTGAACTGATAAGATAGAACGACATTTGATATGGCTAATTCGTATCTGTGAAAAATCATATATCACATGTATACATAGAAAAAGAAAAGGAATTGTTTGCGACATAGCCAATTGAGAGCATGAAATAGTGTGCATTTGCAGGTATAAATTTAGGACACAAAATCTGTTATTAACTTCTTTTTCTGAGTTAGCAGTTTTTGGAAAGAAACAGGTTTATATATAGTTTCCTTAAACTATGTCAAGAGTAACTGGAATGGAGACCTTCATATTATATTCCGCTACGTACAATGGTAGCCTCACTTAAAAAGGTAATTAAAATTAGCTAGCCTGATCATAATAAAACAAATTACTAACGATAGCAAGAGTTCAGACAAAGACAATAACAAGAACAAAACTACTATGGATTCTATCTTAGATGGAAAGAAGTTCTGGACTATTCAACTACTTGCTTCCACGGCAAAAGATATAATAAGTCGTTCGAATGATGGTATTAGAGAGTTTTGAGGTTAGGTAGCGCCGGTGTCCCATATCAACAGCTAATAATAGCTAATTTATTTACAGTTGGTAAAAAACACAGTTCAAAATAAACTAATATAAACCAAGTATTTAATTACAAGTTTTTTTACATATAATGCACGAACAACATTCTCCTTTCCAGTTTTTGATCATTGTTTTGAACCTATTTGTATCTTGAGTCTATTTTATGCTGTCTGACAGTGTGTTCCATAGAATACTACCTCTAAACGATAAGGAACTATAACCATACGAAAATGTTTTACTTTCGGTATCCGGAGGAGATTCTTTACTCTTTAATCATAGATTATTTCTTTAGTTGTAAAGAACTCTGTCAAGACAGAATCAAAAAAGTCCTTTCCCGCGCCCCATGGCGCATAGGGCGGCGCCTACCTCCGCTTCTATATCCCTAGGCCACGCGTCTGCGAATGCAGTGAAAGCTACAGTTGGGGGCTGGTCCGCTGGTAGCTCTGCGAGTTTAACTTTCCCACTCCATTCTTAAATGTCGAGCGCCAGGCGAGAAGGCAGTGAGTACCATTTTTAAAGTCTTTGGTATCACTCGGCCGGGGCTCGAATCCACGACCTACTGGTTGTGAGGCAGAAGCTCTACCACTGGGCCATCACTCCGGTTGTCAAGACAGAGGGGCTAATATAATTGTTACATTCATATATTTTTACCATCAGCTTTTGCAAGTTACTACAATGGATCGTTGTTTCTTCAGACATTACTAGTAGTTCTTCAAATGTAGATGTATATTGACTGTGAAGAACTCTCAAGAAGCACTCGTACAATTGATTTATTCTATTCTTTGCTGTTTTACCCATAACGGTGTAGTCGAGCTGTGGCATGGCATAACTCTGCATGCTTCCTGCAGTGTTTGATCTTTACGTAATGAAGAAAATGTTGATAATTATGCAATTATGTAATTATGTAATTATGATTATGCAACTAAAGCAGGAGTGGCATACAGGGAAGTAACTTCAACATATTTTTGGGGAGTGTCAGAGGTATCCCCTGCGAAAACTTTGTCTGTGACCTTCTTTTCTTTTAGTTACAGTAGTTGATCAAATGGTCTTGGGCCTAGTAAGTTGCCCTGCAAAAATACATTGTACTGCTATTTTTGTCCTGCGAAAAGGCAAATTTACAAGGTTGGAGGGAGGGGGTGACTAACCCCCTGATACCCCCTTACGTTTCGTCTTGCCAAATAGTGAGTGAACAAGAGCCATATTTTATACTGTGTCACCGCAAAGAGCCACATCATACGCATGGGCACTCATGAACATCACCCATGCCCCTTCCTCTTATAACGAAAATCTTATTGAACTCAAGTAAAGTAAGCATATATAAGAAGCACACAGTAATGACCACATCACAGCCATCATTTCAACTCCACTGTGAAAGAAGAGCTAAATAATAAGTGTCTATCTTGACAGAAGAAAAAATTGCAAAATAGAGAGGCGGTATAAAGAGAGAAAGAACGAACTTCAATGTTGAAGAAAAAGACAGACGAGCAAAGCTGCTTGTATGGAAAAAGTATGCATGTCTAACAGCTGAAGAACTGACAAAAGGAGAGGGTGCATTATTAAAGCAGGAAAAGATAGCATGGAAAATAATAGCTGCTTGAATAGTTATAAGTTTTGTGAAATTCATTCATGAAATATATATATTTATTACTATAGCCTTATACTTCACATAACTAGGGAGTATTGGAGCTGTCCATACCTTTTGATTTCACTATTCGGTTATTCGATCTGATATTTATCGAATAATCGATTATTCAATAAAATGGGAGTGGTCATAATGTAGGTTGATACCACCATAGGCTTGGTCAGACTTACGGCGTTTCTAATACATAGTTTCTTATGAGCGAACTCCTTGCAAATCCAATGCGAGAAACTCTCTGTTCGGCCGCTGTGAAGTAGCATCATAAAGAGCCATTCGATTGATTACACGTTCCTTTTTTATAAGAAAATAGTTTATAGGAAAATAAGGCTCAAATGGTCAAAATCTTAAGAAAATTTTAAGAAAATCACGAGACTCAATTTCCAATATTAAATGTTTTTATTGGCTAAAAATCGATATTTCGTCGTTATTGCATTCAAAATGTTAAATATGGAATTCAAATTCAAGTATACAATATTACTAACGAATGTTTAACATATTTTAACCAGTTTATGTCAGAAAAAGTTAAGAAAAACTTAAGAAAATCTCAGGCTCAGTGTTAGAAAAAGTTGAGCAAAGTGAGGCTCAGGTAAAATAACAGTGTTCTTATAAAAAACGTGTGTTCGCATAGTAGCAGCCAGATTGTTTGCACTTCAACCAGAGAGTTTAAACCAAGTATACGTTTTTTTATATAAGAATACCATTATTTTACCCGAGCCTCAATTTTCTTAACTTTTCCCGAAATTGAGCCTGAGATTTTCTTAAATTTTTCTTAACTTTTACTGAAATAAACTGGCTAGAGTGGTTTACACTTTCGTTAATAGTATTGTATACTTGAATTAATTCCATCTTTAACATTTTGAATGCAATAACGATGAAATATCGATTTTTGGCCAATAAAAACACTTAACTTTGGAAATTGAGCCTCGAGATTTTCTTAAGGTTCTCCTAAGATTTTGATCATTTGAACCTCATTTTTACATAAACTTTTTTCTTATGAAAAAAACGTGTATGTAATTGGCAAACTTGGCACAACAGACTATGTCAGCTAAATCAGCTAATATCAGCTAAATAAAAACTATAAAAAGAACCATAAAATCAAAGTTTAATAGTTCAAAATCAGAAAGGTAGTAGCTCAGGAGAGTTCCAAAGTGTATTCATAATAATTTCTTTATTTTAAGATGGCATGAATAATAATAATTAATGTCAACCGTTTAATACATCATGAGTAAACAGTAAATAAATACACGTTTTATTTCTCTATAAGAGCAATAAGAAACATGAGGCTAAAATTAGGGAAAAATAAGAAAAATTTAAGAAACATAGGAAGGCTGAGTTTCAAAAGTAATTTTAAAGAACTATTTTACAGGTAAACTTGTGATCAAACCAGAAAGGAAATAGAAGCAGCATCTACTACATGCCTCACAAAACCTGAACATCCTTTGTCTTGCATCACAGTTGCCTAATATGAGTTGTAGTTGTCATTGAAAGTCTTTCAATTTCAGAGACATTTAAAAAACATTAAGGCTGGATTGGACGAAATATTGAGAAACATCCAGGCTGAAGCCAGAAAATTTGTTTCTTTTTTTAAAATACGTGTAACCAAAACGGAATAAAATCTTCAAACGGAGAACAGAGTCTATTTAAATAAAACCTAGCAATTAGAAGAACAAACAATAAGAAAAACACCAATTGTAATAAATATGAAATTACATACGGCTGAAATTTCACACCCTACAAGTAAGTAAATACTTGAAATATGCTCTATGATAGATCTAAAGCAACGCAGCAGCCGTAGCCTGGCGGTAATGTACTTGACTCAGACCAACGTGGTCCTAGGTTCGAGGCACACCGCAGACCATTGTTGAAGTCAGGAAGGGCATCCGGTCCTAAATGCTCGTGCCAGAACTAAAGTCCTCTCAGAGGCATCCTCCAAGCTCCAAGGAATTGGGGGAAACGGAGATAAAATCGAGAAAAACTTGATGGAGCAGCCGTGGCCTGGCGGTAATGTACTTTACTGAGACGAACATGGTCCTGGGTTTGAGGCACACCGTAGACCATTGGTGACATCAGGAAGGGCATTCGGTCCTAAATGCTCGTGCCAGAACTAAAAGTCTTCTTAGAGGCACCCTCCAAGTCCCAAGGAACTGGAGGAAACGGGGGTAAAATCGAGTATAGATCTAAAGCAACGACTAGTCAAGAACAATATGTATGTAAATATGTCATTAAAATTTAAGTATACAACCCGTAAACAGGCAACCAGGTTATAATTGCAACAAGCAAATCAGAACCAGCATTCTGTATGCTTGGGTGAACATTAATGTTCTGGGCGTTGAAGGTTAATGTTCCCAAATAGACCAATACAGGTAGTGTCTGATCAAGTGTAATGATCGACTATACATGTTTATAGTGTATCAGCTTGCGGTTAACTATCGGTGAAACCAGTTTGTGAGTAAGAAAATCAACAATGCTTTTAATGAAGAGCCAGCAGATCTGTGATGGATGAGAGAATTTCAAGCTGTATCAATATTGCAGTCATCCAGCCATATATGGAACCCACACTCTATGGTGTGGGAATTTACATGTAGAAAGGTATCGTGAATTTATTGCAGAGGTGCCCAATGACGAACGGCTGTAGCATTTTGATATGTTTCCTTACTAATGTGCTGATAGTGTTATACTCTTAATATACATAGGAGCGGAACAGCGTTAAACGCTCTCTTTCTCTAGGTTCTAGACATGAATAAAGCATGTAATGTCTTCTATGCTATGCTTTGTACATAGGAGCAAGCCACTGTAAAACATCAAATGTTTCTTAGTGATTTTCTGTATCTATTGTCTAGCAAGAATGTTGAATCTATATGCAGTTGGCAACATCAGGGATAGCACTAGTTTTAGCAATATGTAGGAATATTCATACGCCCAAACAACTTGTAATAGGAGCTGCATACAAGGAGACTGGAAACCCTGCAAAACAGCTAACCTGACAGCATGGTATTGATATTTCCTGCGTGGCAGGTGAATTAATTACCAAACCATAGACTAGCAGGGTTGTGCATAGGAAGGCTAAGAGGTCCAGAGGCCTTTTAACCTTTCGGAGACTACTGGGCAAGCATTTCATTATTGACGGAGATCTGTGAACTAGATTCTTCCTTGCTATCCAAGTCAATCACTAGCCTTTGATGAACATGTCTCGCACTGAATGACAATCTATTTGATTTATACTGTACACGACGGCAATAACAGTTAGAATTCCTCACTGGGCTGCGATACGAAGCACTGTGTAATCTCTTTTCCATTGCTGCTGCTTTTCAAAGATCCACCATCTTGAAATGAAGTGACAAATAAGGTACATTTCTTTCTTTAGGTATGCAAAATACTCCACAGCCAAGTGAAAGCTCAATAGACAGCCTTTCCGACTCTGGCATCTCACAGCGTGTACCAAAATGCGCCAGATGTCGGTGCCATGGCATCAACTCCGAACTAAAAGGACACAAGGAGAAATGTCAGTTCAAAGACTGCCAATGTAGATCATGCCTCCTGGTTGTTGAAAGGCAGAAGATAACGGCTACAAGGGTGGCACATTTACGCCATCAGCGCAAAATTGACAAGCAAAGGAACAACGGTTACTACAATACATACACCGGACTAACCGAAGAAGAGGAGTTTGTCCTAACAAGATACGTCGATGGAGTAGAAAATAAAATAAAGCATCGTATGGTGGGATATGACTGCCATGAAGGTAAGTTGTAAACAGGGTTATGCATATATGTACTCTCTCTCTCTCTCTCTCTCTCACCCATGTTTCTAAATGGAAGAATAGGAAAAAAGAGGAAGGAAACAAAGAGAAAGAGAGGCAGATGCTACACAATTTTTTTATAAGAAACCGCTTTATTAGTAACCTAGTACTAGACAGCCTAAAATTTAAGAACCTTCGGAACTACAAGGAAAGAGCTGAATAACTGTAGAAAATGGCACATTGAAATCGCTACTTGTTTTAACGTAATGGTGTGCCAAAACAATGTGAATATGACATTGCTTTAGAATTTAACTCTTATTGCCGCATTTTGTTTGTTATAAGACAAATTGGTTGTTACATTCATGTTTTGCTTATGCTTTCACAGCAATTTAGTTCGCTAAATTAAGAAACTTTTAAGAAACTTTTAGAACTATAATGTGGCCAAAAATTAAGAGACTTTTAGTACTAGGCGTTGAGCCAAGTTTCTTATAGAAAAGAACGTGTAGAGAACTAAGTCTCCCGCCTTAGACGGCTTCATGTGTAACTCGCTAACGCTCAATCAGATGTCATACGATGGGTGGTAATATTTTGCATAAGTAGATTTGTTTGTAGCACACAGCGTCTTGAGATCTGCGGGTACCCTACAAACAGGGCATTTTACCTATCCTTGCATTGAATAACAACAATGCGGTATAGAGGATAAGTTATAAAGCTAGTACCAACTAAAACCTGTTGTGTTATGAGACATATTCTGTTTGTCGGGGCCCAGCTGAGAGTTAGAACAGGTATTTCAATTACTTTTTCGTGCTTCAATTGGTTTCCTCTTGTGTGTATGTGCAAAACCTGCTCACTTCTTTGAATCAATAAATCGCTGTCCTCTTATTATTAGTTTGTTTATTATCCACAATATCATATTTTGTAGCCTCTAACACTAGCATTCCCCCTATTTGAATCAAATCTGAGAATTTCCGAGTCTCAAAGCCTAAAACAGGCAACCAGTGTTGAAATGTATTGCAGATAAATGGCAACCAGTGTTGAAATGTGTTGCAGGTAGATGCCTTTAGAAGCATATATCCCTCGTGCACAGCAGCGAAAAGTCATTCTACCGAATAGCAGGGTTGCCATTGTTATTTCAAGATTAAACTCCCTGATTTTCCCTGACATTTTTCGTGAAATGCTATTCATTTCCCCCTGATTTTCCCTGATATTCTTATCACTTCTTTCAAAAGATGTAGTACTATCGATGCTCCTACCCGAAAGCATGATGTAAACTTGGACAAAGAAACAAAACACTAGGCCTATGGAAAGAACGTTAACGTTTTTCCAAATCTCATTTCTAACTCCTACTTCGAATCAAACATAGCAACTACAACAACATATCTTTTATAAGAATACCTAATTATTTGCCTAGCCTCAATACTCCTAAATTTTTCCCGTTTTGAGTCTAAGATTATTCCTATATTGCTCTTAAGTATCAAAGGTGTAACTTGGCCTCATACAGCGAATCGAAAGAGGACCAGAATAAAAAATATTGCATTGATTGTCCAAAAGTTATCTAAAAGCAGTATTATTGCCCGAATACACAAAAATTCCAAGTCTCGATTAAGCTTGAGCCTTGCATTATTCTTAAATTTCAGCGATTCTAAGCCTTAACATTCTTATAAATTTATTCTTATAAAATTAAAAGTGTGTACTCCGTCCTTCTTACTACTTGCTACTACTACCCACGACTTACAATTTGCCTTATCAGACCAGATAGCAAACACTGTGAAAGCAATCTTCCTTATTTGTACAATTAAAGATTGCCGAATTTTAGTACTAATACCTACAAATAACATATCGTAGTCATTCATTAGCGTCAACATCATCAACATCATCATCATCAACATCATCATCATCATCATCATCATCACCACCATCATCATCATCATCATCATCATCATCATCATCATCATCATCATCATCATCATCATCATCATCATCATCATCAT